>JBCEWB010175484.1:0-10117 GCA_039654565.1 Peronia peronii
TCTCACCAAAAATTAGCAACTTCTAAAAGCCGAGATAATCCTACTTTCTTTGGATTGAAAGGCTTAAGAAAAACAAACAATGGCACATCTACGAAGAGTTATGGACTGGATGGATGGAGATTAGGAAAAAGTGCCAACAAGCTGTCGTAACCCTAAACGTATTAACAAAAACTTTCTTAGAACTAACCTTCCTTCAGTGGCTCAGTGGTCGACTGACATATGAAAACTCGTGATCTAGCCCCTCAGTTAGTGGTGAAATACTACGGAGGTCCTATTTGTATGCGATACATATTAAAGTTCAAGAACTCTTGGCAGTTGAAAACTGTAGCAAGAGAACTGGAGACCTCGCTATCCAGACACGGGCACTCCCTCTCCACCCCCCCCCCCCCCTCTTTTTTTTCCCAAAAATATAATAAAGAAGACAAAGAAGAAGAAGAAGAAGAAAAATCCCACATTTCAAGTCATATTTTGACCTGTCAGGTTGAGTATGCTTAAAGTCAACATTGACCTGCTTTAAACATTGAAAAGCCACATACACACTACTAAAATACATAGCGATCTTTTTTTCTGGGATGTTTTTCTCGAAGTTGGCCCTATAAGAATGTACGCTTCAGGTTCTCCCCAAAAAGCATCTGCCCCCGAACAAAAGTCATATTTCATCTATCGCTGAGAACATTCCTATCTCTGTTAGAAAGTTCACAGGCAGCTGTTAAAAATTATGCATTTCTTTTTAAGAGAAGTACTTCATCGGAGAATGCTTCACTCCTACACAAATGATCTGTTACACCAGAAATACATGAATGTGCAGGGGATCCGTGCAATGAACAGGCTAAGTCTACAAAGATGATGTCATTGTGCCGGATGGATTAACCTTTGTCAATCCAACATGGCTAATCGAGTTTCACCACGGTAGACATGAGAGGTAAAAAAAAATAAATAAAAATTCATACGAACCATTAATACTTGTAAAATACTTCAGAGACAACGAAAAACTAAATCTCATAGCATCTACGTGATAACGCCTAGAAATGGCTGGATACATATTATGAAACATTTACATCATGCACACCTAATTACTGGACAGTACAGAGTTAATACATTGGACGTATCTGTGTAAGTGTGCAAATCTCTCAGAGACTGCCCGCATACCAAACTATATTTGGCTTACATGCAAACTTCTTATGAAGGATGGTGACAAATGTATGCACATCTTATTGCCTTTCAACGATCATGACGTTAAATTTAGATTCGCGTGTCTATGATATTTCAGGGGAAAAGAACAAAATAAAAACAAACAACCAAACAACCAGCCCTTTGTCGATCGAGATAGCTGTGCGTAGATGGCTGCATGGCTTTAAGAGAACGAAACGTAACGTGTCTGTCAATGTATGTATCTTTCAGAAGGTGGAGCATATCGCAAACTTCAGACACCTAGTAAATCTAACATGAAAGGAGGTGAGAAATGGTGCGTGGTAATACCTTTCAATGAACATGAAGATTCAACTGTATTCACCTGTCTGTAACGATTAATTGGAGCGAGAGAGGAAAGCCCACTTTATATAGACATATGTAATGTTTATGCCCACGAGCAAGAGAAGATTTGCAAAAAAGAATTGACGAGAACAGGAATTCGAGCTCTGTCCTCTAGAGACTAACTCAATCTCCTTTTCTCAAAGTTTCCCGGGCACAACAGTTAGACTTAGCAATTATACGTCGGAACACCTTGATTGCTGCGTGTTGATTTTGCTCGAGGGCACATTGTACTGTAGAAACTATGGCAAAAAATGATGATCTGGCATGTTTTCCTTTTTTCTGATTTTCAGTGTTTAGGAAGCTATGGTTTAGTTTGAAAGTTTGAAAGACGAAACACTTGAACATCGTTTTGCAATCAAGTTGGAACGTCACGTTAAAATAGAGATTTAATTCTTAACCAAGTGATGAAGATGATGACGTTTTCCCGAGTCCTTTTTGTGCAACTTAGGACTGCAACAACAATGTCCAAAAGGGCGTTTTGTGCCTTTGTTCACAATGTGATTTCAGCTACCACGTAACCGAGCTTCTGATCACGTGGAGGTTAAGGATAGTACCATTCCTCATAATTTATTTGTTATTTGGTTTTCTAAATATATTGGCTTAGTTGCAAGTTGACAGTCTTTATCTTGAAACTCAAGAGCTGAATCAACAAAGTCATAACTGCAGGAATTCTGTAAGCATTGGGTCTGGGGCCATACTCTATAAATATTGCAAGGGAGCCATGTCTGTGAACGATGTTCTGAGAACTACAGACTAAAGATATGCTGGGGGCCAACTTTGTAAACAATGTTCTGACGGTTCATAAATCTTAGGTGTATTATTTGTCAGAGTTCAGACATCACTACAGGTCATATTTATTCATCACTTCAGACTTGTCTTGTAGACGTGGAGATCAGACGGGTGTGTCGCCGAAACCTGCGGTTTGAGAGCACAGATGATGATAAATTTTAATGTTAACTCTCAAATCCCACGATATCACGTGTAAAACACACGAAAAAAGTCAGGGAGAATCGTGAAGATATCTTAGGTGTTTTAAGGAATCTAGGATGTGTCTTACTGGAGCTAAGACAAAAAACTAACAATGAACTTAGTCATTTAATTTCACTGTACGTTTGCTGTAATTAAACAATGCCCTAAGGTAAAAGTATCTGATTGTTTTGAGTGGTGGTCCCAACAACTATGCCACTGATATAGAATTAAGGAGGAGATGTTCGGTGGTGGTCCGAGAATGGACAAGACTAAGGGTGAAGTAAACAAACAAACAAAAATACTGGTGCCAGACTGACGAGTGCTAACACTTTCACTGACCCACATACTCATTCTGGTATCTCTCCTGTGATAGAACTACTGCTCACGTTCACTCAAGAGGATTAGATGCTAAATTGGACAATAATATAATTGTTGTTTCGTGCTGTGATGGAATCCGTGTGGAAACCGTCGTATTTAAGAGGTTGATTTTTTTTTTAAAACTTTACATTCGTGAACTGACAGTACAAGAGCCAAACGATCCTGTTGTTGTTTGCCTTAAGTTCAGGGCCCAGGTACTTTCTAGGTCAATCCTATCAACAAGGAATGATTGGCGGAAAGACTTTAAGTCAGATTGTAAACCTTCGGGTAGAGACCTTTGTTGGCATAACAGGTGGCTGCGGGACAAAGGAGATATCTCATACGAGTTACGTTGTGCGTTTGGTACACAGAGCTGAGCTTACCAAGAGCAGGTCTATGTCCTCTACTTTCCTATACATGTACAATGCTCGTTATTTAGTAAACCGTTATATCGGAACAGGGTGGCGAAGTGCTCTTCAACAGCTTTCATGAAATAACTGTTCAATTGATCGTCTTATGCCTACCCCACTGATACATTCAATTGGTCATAGAGTTCCAGCAAGGCTTTATAAGAAGTAGGGATATTACTGATCGACATATTATGGCCAGCGTTGGACAGTTTAGTGGTCAAGTGGCCGGAGAATGTGATTGATCTTTTGTAGTTAGAATTACTCAATAGGTAGGTCTTAACAGGCTTTACTGTTTTGCTTCACCAGAGCTTTGGGCGGCAGAGTTTTGTTATATATTTATATCGATCACCTCAATGTCCTTGAAGGCGAACAAAAAAAAAAACCTGATAATAATAATATTTTTTGAAATACAAAAAAAAAAAAAAAAAATTGTTCAAAAATATATTTGATGTCATGAATGTCTGCCAGAGATCAACTGAGCCAGAGATTAATCTATTGATATCGGTTGACGGAAAGAAAGACTCAAAATGAGAATTACAGGGAAGGAATGAGTAGATGAAAGGCAGAAAAGGTCGGGGAGAGGAAAGAATCGGTAGTTCATCATACAAGATGAAGATATAAACTGACAAAATTTGGTTGTCCTATTACTGAGTGTGTTTCCATGAAAACTGAACCATGGCTTGAAGAGAACGGTATTGACTTTATGATCTTTATTAGTTTGATTATGAGTAAATTTGACCCAAGTGAAGAGACGGACGTCCAAGATCTAGTGCGGGACTTGTGGGGGTTAAAAGGTCTAGATGCAACAATGCATCAGTCCGAGTGCATTCCCTACTCGGATCAAAACGTTGTTTCACTATCGAGAACGAGATAAATACCCGCAGGAGCTTGAAAGGCGTAAGTCTAGCGTAACTATTGAGGAGAAAGATCGAAAAGCAGCGCAAAATGAAAAGCAAGTCGCGAAATGTCGTAAAATTCATTTTGGCCTTTTCTTCCATAGAAGTTTGATGTCCACCCATAGGTTTTCAAACTATTTTGATCACTCACCTCGGTAATTTGAGTTTGTATCACTAGCATGACAAATAACAAGTAAAGATTTTTCTTTTTGAAACATTTCTTTTAGAATAAGTTCACTGCTTTAACACTAGCATTTTGTAAAATGTACATCGAAAGTATTATGTCAGTACCGTGTAGTGACTTTCTTTTTCAGTTTATTACGAACTCAATGATGAACTGGTGCCGTTTCACAATTAGTAAGCTTAGGGCAACTTTGATCAGACAACCGAGATTCTTTCTCATTCAAAAAATGGACACTGCATCTCGCTTTTCTTAGCCCTGTCGTAAGGGCTAGACTCAAGATTTACTCTAAAAAAATGTAAAAAGCCACGGGACTGGTGTGTCTCTGAAAACAAAAATGTTCAGTTCTTTCGACCCATATTACCTCTCGACTGGGAACCCGTGACCAAAGCCAACAGAGCATAGACAGCTCAAATCCGCCCATTGTGAACTTCTGAACAAATAGAGGTCTGGCTATGGTGACCGTCCATCCGCCTAGCTGTCAATCATGTATCGTTAGTCCATTTACTGGAACAGGAGGACTTGATGGTGCTCTTCTACTCGATGGCGGTTCCACGAGAATAGGCGGTATCGTTGATGTATGAAATATCGGGTGGGAGGAAAGGCGGTACGTCGTAATCGATTTCTAAGGCATTGGTTATTCGATGTATTATACTTTATAGGATATTTTGATGAATCCTTTTGACTTGTAAACGTACCCACCGTGCTAGGCACAAAATAGTCGAAATTGTGCTGATGTGCCGTTAAATCCCAACACATATAAACATCTCGATGTCGTCTCTCGCTGTAACAGTGCTGGTTTAAAAGTACTATGAAATCGATGTGATTTACTAACTCTAAGAGGTGGAAGATTTAAAAACAGGGACTCTAGGTTGAAAAGATGTTTTCAAAGGTCACTGCGATCCTTTGCTTCTTGGAAAATAAGGTTTCTATCTTATGGAACAGAAAGACTCTGTCGCTATGTCCTACCACCAATGATGGTTTCATTGGGTCAAAAATGACCATACACTGAGATGGCCTACAAGGCCCAGCCCCTACGCCAATCAGAAAATTGCTTGTAATCCATCTCCTCCTATGTGTGTGTGTGTGTGTGTATACGTGTGTTGTGGCCGCTTACGTAATGGACGGCAATGGAGTGACTTCTCCGGGTATAATCCAAGCACCGGTGCAAGAAGATCTTAGGTCATATAGTCGCCCACGTTTGCCAGTACAGGATCGTGATGTGCACAAAGTGATCACCTGTATGTCTAATACTGTGGCTGATGTTTGGTCGATCACAGAATCGATGTCGTTATTAACGGCTGTGGTGGTGATGGTGCTGGTGGTGTGCTATTCTTGTTTTGTTGTTGTTGTTGTTGTTATTGCTGCTGCAGATATTGTTGTCGTTGCTGCTGCTAATGGTGGTGATAGAATTGTTGCTATTGCTGTCGTCGTTATGGCTCAAAGACGGAAAACATCACTTGACGACAATCTGAAAAGACTGACCCAAACAAGATTTCCATAACTTAAGAAAAATATTCTACTCATAATTCTTTCTTTTCTCACACATTCAGACACTTACAGCCCGAATAATTCTTTTCCTTACACGCCTTTGTGTATACTGTGAAGAACCAGGAGATTGGACTGCCGTTACTTTCAGCCATTCACAATGATTGCTGCCTTCTTCCGGAGATAGATTCATGTGTCACTGAAATGTGGAACCGTCTAGTTTTGATTGCCATACGCACTCTGAGATATTTAGCGTAAAACTTACCATCTCTCTACAACTGTATTTCGTCTGACTTTCAATCTCTTTTTTATTTTCTATTGTTGTTATTTGTCATGCAACTGTTATTACTCGCTGTTGTTTTTGTTGTTGTTGTCGTCGTTGCCGTTGCTGCCGTTGCTGTTGTTGTTGTTGTTGTTGTTGTTGTTGTTGTTGTTGTTGTTGTTGTTGTTGTTGTTGTTGTTTGAGAGATTATGGAAAAAAATGTTGCCAAATAATGCTGCAGTTGGTGAAAT
Source organism: Peronia peronii (assembly GCA_039654565.1). Classification (NCBI taxonomy): domain Eukaryota; kingdom Metazoa; phylum Mollusca; class Gastropoda; order Systellommatophora; family Onchidiidae; genus Peronia; species Peronia peronii. The sequence goes on from JBCEWB010175484.1 coordinate 6,348, forward strand.
GAGTGTTTCATAACGGACTCCTGTTGTGAATTAGTTCGTCATCAACTCCCCCACCTTCTCTTGGCTCCATTATATATGTGCCTCACATAATATACATACAATGGCCGTAGGTCAGGAACTGAGATAGAACCGGTGTCCCCCAAATATTCAGACTATTTTTCGGCATCACTTCCCTCTAAAAATGTGAAGAGCATTGCAGTCAGTCTGTCAATATTTACCCCGATGTATGTTTTCTCACCTTCACAGGCGGTTGGGGTGTTTATAATTAAAGTCTGTTTAAAACTACACTGTTTTTAGCTCATTGATTGGTGGAATCATAACCACTAATATCCGAGACATAATTTTCCAACACACATTCAGATGTTGAAACTTTGATTCAAGAAAAACCTGTAAAGTCTGTAGCAATGTGAAACTTGTTCCTTCCAAAAGAACAGTTAAAGTTAAATAGGATTATTGTGAAAAAAGACAATGAAAAAAAAATACGGCAATTTAGGCAATGAATGGGTTAACAAGTCTTATTATAGCCTCCTTCGTTAAACTCTTCATGTAGAAAAACAATTTACTTCAGGTGGCACAATCATAATGGGGAAACCGGAGAATTTCGTGGATCACGGTGCTGCCGTAGGGGCAAATGAAGAGACTGACCCACATACCAGAACCTAAAGAAGTTTGTAAGATCTGAATACGATCACGGCTGGATTTATTTGTCTGGAAAAGAAGTGCGTGTTTTTGACTGAAATCAGCCGTCGGCAAATTTTGCGACAAGTAACATTCTAGAATTAGAGTTGATACTTATCTTTTGAGTTTTGATTTGAATTGTATTGTTATTTGACGGAGAGTCAGCTCGATAACAGCCCTATATAACCAAGCACCAAGACATTATCAGTGACTTGAGGTGTGAATATGTGTATCAAGACGTATATGAATCGATATGCTAATGGAGGGGGAGTATTTGCGTTGATTAAAACAAAACACCTTAACAACTGCAATTTCCAGCAAATGATGTGAAATTTTTTACCTAATAACTGATATTTGGCGACCTCAGTTTATAAGTGCTGTATGTGTAAGGCATGCAGTTATGGAGATCAGTTCATCATTGGCTCTACCTAGCACAAATGTTCTTTGTTTATCATGGGCTCGTTATTTCATGGTACATTTGTGCCACGTCAGCCTCGTAGAGACAATTCTGGTAGTTGATGCTGTCTAATGATGCTTCGTTCCTCAGAAACGGACATAAGGCACTTGTTAGCAGGGGGTGCCGATTTATCAGAAGTGGATATACGTCTTCTTTCACAAAACTGTAAGATGCTAAACGACGTGCAAACTCGGAGAAGCTGGAGAGGAAGATTAAAAAGAACAGCATGTAGATCTAAAAGTAAATTACACACTTGGCCTTTCACGGAAGTGGAATGTATTCCAAATGATATAATGGTATATTATATGGATTCGAAACGAATCTTATTAGAGGTAGGAAGATATTTACTATGCAGAATTTCTGTATTGATCGTTGCATGATCAGATGGTTTCGTAGGTAGGTAGGTCTTATGAAAAACTTGGTGGTCTTGTGTATCCTGGGGAACGGAACACATAGACTGAGAGAGGGGATTGTAGTTGATACTGTAGATGATTGTTCACAGTTAAATCAAACAAGTTCATCTCTTTTTATTACGATCTATCTGATTGACACATAAACACGTGACAAACAAAGAGAAGGTGAAGGACAGTCAGAGGAAGAGATTGAAAGAGAAAGACAGAGGAGAGAGAAACACAGAGTGAGAGACATAAAATCACTTACTGTCACAATAAACACGGTGTCTGTCACATGATAGTAGAAGAACCCACAATCACTTACATTGCTCATTTACTCCAATATCTGACTTCCCTCTAGACCGATCATACATGCTTGTGGTGCTAACATTTCGTTACGGACTTTCTCCATAGCTTTGGTCCTGTCTCTTGTTTGGACGGCTTTGTGTGTTTTTCTAGGTCGTTTTCAAGAATGCAGCAGCTCATCCATGAAAGTGAATTTTCGAGAACTTTCCAAGGGTTTGACATAACAGGCATGTGCCATTGGTGGCGAAAACAGGAGGACTCATAAGTATTCAGCATCGTATCCTGGACAAAGAGTTCTTTACAACTTCTTCATGAATGAAAAAGAGCTGAATTGAAAACGTCAGAGAAGATGCTTTTTAGACTAACCACACCCTTCACCTATCTCGTCTTCTTGAGATCCTGAAAGAGACAGTGACTAACAAAATGGGAAACGAAAATAACATAGCACAGTGCAATGACCTGTTACATGTATTTTAACCCTTTCTAGCCCACTTCTAGAATCACGATAACTATTACTGCGGAGTTTTTTTTTGAGAATGCCAGCAATGTTCCTCGCTACCAATAATACAGTTTAGTATGTCCATATGTCATGTATCGGGCATAATATGTGCCTATGGGTATGTATATGTGTCTGTCTGTGTGTGTGTGCGTGTAAATATGTATTTTTCCTACTTAAGGAATATCTTTTATATTCATCCATTCTGATCGAAACGTTTCTATTGGGCGAATACTATCGTTTATTTCATCTGAAGCTACTAAGTTAGTAGGCTAGAGAATGGATAATAAGAATTATATGAAACGAAATATCTCATATGCGGTCATTATATAAATTCACAACACCATCAAATACAACTCAAATAATTATAGATACCAGAGTAAAGTTCAGACATAATTGGATGAATCTAATCCAAATGTTACCATGTCTCCACCAATGCCAAGCCAGGCTTCTTTTTCTTCAAGTGTCCTCCCATGATCGGCTTTGGCGATGGTTCTTAAGAACTCCATTGATTGAGTGTATTATATGTTATCCAGCGATTAAACTGACAAGGGTTAACTGCGAAGCGGAATCACAATGTGTCGTCATTATAAGCTGGATAAAGATCATCACTATCTTTCAGATGTGGATTGGCATATCGGTGACATATAGAGGAGAGTTCATATTTCCACTGTATTAGTTTTATAGACTTGTTAGAACTTTTATTTGGTACTAACAACTTATTTATTTTTACTTCTATTTTTCAAAAGAAATACTAGTAGTACTTCAAACTAATGAGGTTGGTGGAATTTTTCGTTACGGGTAACAAATCACCATTATCTGTTATCATAATTTCGAAATGATGATTTATTCATTACCTGTGGTAATTTTTCACAAATAAATTGAGTTGCAATCTACACATTTAAGTTTCCTGGCTTTATAGCTGATAGAAAATGCAGTGCAATCCATTTTTTCTTTATTTTCAACTCTCCCAGAATGTTAGAGGCTGTTAATCACCAAAATCAGATAACGAATTGTTGAACTTCACAAAAAAATAGATCTTAGATCTCCTGTTTTATGACATGCTGAAGATCATGGATAGCGTTTTTATGACAGTTAATGAGTTAAATGGTGTATTCTCCAGTTAAACTGCGCTTTGAATCAAATTTTACGACCAGGACGCTCGGCCAATAGAGCGGCAAAACTTCTTCATGAAGTCTGTAGATATTATGTTCTGATCGTCTGATTAACAAAAAAATGCTCTAACTATGAGGCTGTTGTATAAAAGGATTATGAAAAGCAGTTGGATTATGTGTATATATCAAATGGATGATAAAGGTTGGATGAATGAATGAATGAATGAATGAATGAATGAATGGGTGGATGGATGGATCTATCTATCTATCTATCTATCTATCTATCTATCTATCTATCTATCTATCTATCTATCTATCTATCTATC
>JBCEWB010175495.1:0-10117 GCA_039654565.1 Peronia peronii
TTTTGTCAGTATTTTGCTATCTACTTTTTTGTTTCTGAACCGATTCTAACCAAATTTAGCACATATCATGTTCACAAAAAAACTAAAAAACGTAATATGCGAGTCCCATTCTGTTGGTAAGTTTCAAAGAAAAATGGGTTTTTAGTATGAAAAAAAGGCGAAATTTGAAATTTTGCTCCATGGCATTTTCAAAAATTTGTAGAAAATTTTCTATATCATGCAAAGCGTTGAAAAGATGTAACTTTTTAGATATTATGTCAAACAAGATGTTCACAAAGTTTTATCCAGTTTTGTTGAAGTTTGACCGACTAGATAGATTTTGATGTTAGCCATTTTAGAGATGCCAAAATCCAAGATGGCGGCGTTGCCATGGCAACTAATTGAAAAAGTCGATTTTTTTTTCACTGTTTTCCTCTAATTTTAACATGCCGAATGCGATGGACAAGGTTAAAATAGCCTATTTTGAATAATAAGAATAATAAATATCGCCTTCAGGACCCTCCCCCCCCCCCCCCTCCTTAATGTACATCTGAGAGCAGGTGCACAGACTTCGAGTGTGAAAAGAAACACAATTTCAGTCGATAAAATTAACTTCTCTATAAGATGATCAAAATTCTATACTTATTTATTTTATAGTCCCAGTACTTGATAAAAGTTGAGATGCATACTTGAACTGAACAGCTAACAGTAATATGCCATCATCATTAGGTTAACGAACTAGCTTCGTCTGCCTGCAGTGAAATCAATTTCTTTATTAGAAAACAGCATGCACGATAAAAGTAAACATCTTCAGATTGAATGGTGAATCGCCAAAGAAAATTGTGTAAGGGCATTTATGAAGGAATGGTGGGGCGGGGTCACACTAACTTAGAGACCTCTTACCGATCTCCTGCTGATGCATAATTAAGTAGTTAATAGGAGACCATCACCCCGGGCCACATAAGGAGCATTCAAGTTCATGAACTCAACATCTAACACGCACCGGCGATGAAACCTTTTCGCCCAGTACTTTGAACGAGCAATTTTGCCCCATATAAAATGGCTGACAGAGGCTTCTCATGCGTGACGTCATCGATTCTGACTCGTCATTCCTCTCGTTTCGTGGTCCCAGCTTATCTCTTCAACAGGAAGTGAAAGATGGCACTTGTCGATTACTGCCTTCCAATTATACAGGGGCGTGATTGCTAATTAAAGTCTACAAGAACGTATCCTAACCCCAATCCTAACCTTACAGACTCTGGTGTTTGATTGTAGGTTAGGTTTAGGGTTAGGGTTAGGATACATTGTAACAAGAGGAATGCCCCTGACTCGTGTTTGTACTATTACCTGTCTGATATCAGTATAGATATAAAGAGAGAAACAATCGACCAGGAACCATAATTAATTCATTTTCATTCCATTCTCCGTTATGTTGTGACAATTATCACGTAGAGAATCTATGGAAGAACAAAATAATGTACATGTAACTTTACTGATGCATCATCACAGACTCAGCTGATCACCAGCAAAGGTTTCCCGTGTGAGAACCACTGGGTGACCACAAAGGACGGCTACATCCTCAACCTCCTCCGCATCCCTCACGGCCGTCACAACAACAACAACAACAACAAGAACAACAAGAACAACAGCAAAGGTAAGAGAAGAAACATAATCCAATTAGAGAAATTTTATAGTGCAGTTATTTGAATATTTCATCACAACAGATTGTATGATAGAATCTTATAATTAAGGTCGAAGTTATTGCTACCAAGCAGTCAAAATAGTCAAGATAGTTTATTACTACCAAGTGGTCTTAATATTGTAACTATATTGCTACTTGAATAAACTCTGTACAGTATCTCATTGTAATCCTCACCCTAATCCTAACTCTAAATCTGGCTCTGAACCAAAATCTTACGCTAATCATAAGCCTTGTGAAGCTCACTTGGCTTGCTGTGGACGACATTTATGGATTGGAATACTGTCACTAGTTACCCCTGTACATGGTATATTAATGTGTGCTGGCGGTAACCGTAAAGTAATATTATTCACCTCTAGTATGTGTGTGTGTGTGTGTGTGTGTGTTTTTTTAAAGTTACATTTTCACATCTTTTCACATTTGTTTGCTTGTTGGTGCTTTTGTATGTTTATTTTTGTTTTCTGGCAGTCTCCTTATAGTCATGATAATGTCAGTGAGATATAAAGCATACAATTTAATATTTAATTGCTCAGAAAGAAGGCAGATGAGGACGAATAACGTCTCTTCTGGAGAGACTTTCTCAATTCATCAAGTATACATGTTCACGCCAAATATATTAAATGGTTGTTTAAAACTGTGCAACCCTGAAGGCCAAAACCAACTCTGCAGAGCGTTCCGTTGAATGCCCAGTATGCGGCCACCTGTGTATATCAGATTTTGGCCTGGGATCCCACAGGCTGCTCAAAGGAACAAAGTGCTAGACTATATCGTATCGATTGCGATTGTCAATCATACATACAAAATTGTCTGTGATATCACCAGGTTCCAGGCCAGTGGTAGTCTTACAGCACGGACTGCTGGGCAGCTGCACTAACTTCCTGACTAATCTGGTCAATGAGAGCTTGGCCTACATTTTGGCTGACGCTGGGGCCGATGTCTGGCTGGGCAACAGTCGGGGAAACCGGTATTCTACCAACCACACTCACCTTAACTCTAAAGATGATCAGTTCTGGCAATTCAGGTACTCAGTATTATAGATAGAGAATGATCCACAAAAATTGTTCTATTACCGCTACTTCTCCTCCATTTCCTCCTCATTCTTCTTCTGCTTTCTTCTTCACTTGCTCTTCAGGTAGGGGTGCATTAATCACCTGAAATTATCAAAGGCCTTGTATAGTCTTGAACGATTCACTATTCGATCCAAACTTGGCATATTTCTTCTTCTGTTAGTGCCCGTAATACCGGCTCTTAATTCTAATGGCTGAATCTTACTTTACAATCTTCCTGCAGATTTCTGGGTTGGTTACTATCACATCGATCGTGACCTCTCCGTCTCAGAACTAACGGCCCTCTTGCCTCCTCAATCATTGGATATTCTCATAGAATGTTCTGTCTCTTTCCCTCTTCTTTGTAGATGTACAGTCTGTTTTCTTCCCTGCGAATAAGAATTATCATTAAATTGTACTGGCGATGATGCATTGCTGGCCCTTTCACCCATTGTGATCACACGTTTCTGTACTGATTCTTTCAGTCTGTATATCCTTCATGTTTGCTTGTCAGGATTTAAGCGGCAGCCTATCCTCTCGCATTTCTTGATTCCATCAGCCACTATTTATCTCTCATTCTATCCTCTTAACACATCGTTTGCAAGAAAGTCTAGAAATGTTGTTGATTCTCCTGACTGACTTGACAGCTCAGTATTCTTATCTCACAAAAATGCCTGTTTACGACAACAGTAAGCCATGCATTGTGAAAGTTAAAAATGACTGTCACTTGGTTTTATATATTTTCAAGTGATTTTATGCAAAAGAAACAAATTAATGTAGATATTTGCAGTGACTCTCATGCAACAGAAATATTTTTTGCGAATGTTCAGACCAATCATAGATATATCTGGATAGTTAAGTGGATTCAGATATTGAGAAATAAAAGACGTGGAACTAAATATCCTATAGCTCTATTCGACTGGATCATATCTAACGTTATCAAAGTGCATTGATTAAAGGTTACTGAGACAGAAAATTAATATTTATATCTCTATTCTTTCACGAAATCTCACCGTGTTTATTTTGCTCTATCCACCCTTATATATCCACACCTCTGCACTTTCTTCAGCTGGGATGAGATGGCGAAATATGATTTGCCTGCCACAATCTACTACATTCTGAACAAAAGTAATACCGACCAGGTCTACTACGTCGGGCATTCTCAAGGCAGCATCATGGGCTTCGCTGCTTTCGGAGAAAATGTGAAACTGGCCTCCCATATCAAACACTTCATAGCGATGGCGCCGGTGGCTCAAGTATGGAATATGAAGTCTCCTCTTCGAAAACTGGCACCCTTAGCCAAACACTACAAGGTATGAACAGAAACCATCCATTTCGTCACTCAGTCAAAATCCATCCCTTTGCAAGAGACATGAGGTGTTAAATACGAACAAAATTGACGACTTCTGGTTGCATCGAAAACATCAGCAGATGCATTGTTGTTATATACCATTAACTACCTTCTTCCCGCTCCCTTCAAAACATTGAAATCACGCTACCTTATGTCTTTCTCGCAGATTCAGAGACAATAATTATTATTTTCGGGTCCTATTGGAAGTTACTAATACCGTACTGTTTTGTATCTCTCTCGGCCAGCTATTTTTTAAAATGATGGGCACTGGTCACTTCCAGCCGGTCCCGAAGATGCTCAGGTTTTTGAAGTTTGGCCATTGCCAGAAATGGGGCTCCCTCATCTGTGCTAACATTCTGTTCCTGGGCTGTGGCTTCGACTACAAGTCCTTCAACCTGGTGAGATTTCAAAGCACAAAACATGAGGGAAAAAAAATAACCTCATGCTCATTACCAAAAAAGAAAATGTAATTCACGATAAATTGACAGTTCCTGATTAAGAAAAAATATTGTTGTCATAAATGTGTAGTTACTACAATAACCCAGATGTTTGCTGCATATAACTGAGGCTGCAATTAGGCTAGTGAGTGAACATCATGGAATTACTCCTTTTTTTTTTTTTTTAATTTGCAAGGCTAACGTTGAGCTGTTAATTCCTTCATTGTCCTACATAAAGAACTGAAAAAAAAAAAAAAAGAACTTTCATCCATATAAAACATGAGGAATGTACTTGTTGGTTTGTTTGTTTGTGTCGGTATTTAGCAGGACATCAGCACGATCAAAGCAATATTGCGACCAGTAGGGCAGAATACGAGTTAAACAGTATATCAAAGGATGTATGTAAATTGGACGATCAAAGATTGTAGAAGAAAGCTTCCAAGAAGAGATAAGATGAGTCATGTTTAAACATACGCTTTGCCTTGTGCTCCCCGCTTGTTCACGATTTCCTAACCTCTCGCTAGAAATGCAGGATAGTTTGTGGCGATAATGGCTATTGATGGAAAACGCAAGAAACTCCTGTTGGAGACCAACTCATTTGCTTATTTTTAAAATTTGTTTTTTGGACTTGAGTTACTAAGAGCCATAGAATATGCGGCTGTATGTACACATGAAGTGCCAATAATTCTAGTTTTTTTTGTTGTTTTTTTTTAAAGGTAATAAATTATAAGAAGAACCTCCCTTGTGTGTATAGTTTTTACAAGAGTCATTTTGGATAAATCTTTCTTTTGCTGTATCTTAGATGTTTTAGCACTTATCAGTTAAATCGAATCTCAGTGTAATGTTCTGTCGGTTGTTTTTGTTTGTATGTATGTGTGAATACTTCAGACCCGCATACCAGTCTACATGAGCCACAACCCAGCCGGGACGTCCACAGCCAATATCTTACACTGGGCACAGGTAAGACCTATTATGCTTCGTGTCAAAATGGGAGATCGTATGTCCAATCCTATTACTTCCTTTTGCCATACAAAAGAGGTGTTGATCAAGCAGTGTAAAGAAGAGTGTAAAGAGGAAAAAAAAAATCACATCTGCGCTCTTTGGTCGAAACATAAGCCATGTAAAATTCCAGCAAAATTATGATATTGAGAGAATATTTCCTTCTTTTAGTTATAATTTTATTTTATTTTATTTTTCCTGATCAGTCAGGTTTTTTGTTTTCTCTCTAGACTACTTGCTCAATACCACTTTTGTCTGTCAAAGGGAAGTAACAGAGCTGTGACAACGACCTCCTATATTGTCGTATGTTAATTTTTCGCCATACTGAGTTATTTTTATGATGTATTTGTAAATCTGTCATTCACACACTTTCAAGTAGTGAAAAAAAAAAAGGTTTTGAGTTAGATTGACTGTAGCCAGAGATATTGCACGTTTATTTAAGGAAATGACCCCCTAGCACCGACTAAAATCAAGAGAAAAATCGGCAAGAAATGAACAATTAGGATCTATCTATTCACCCCAGACAACCTGATTTACTTGGAATCTTCGGTCAGAGCAACATTTTCTTATTCAAAGAAAAATGTTCTTTCATTTCTTGAATTTCAAAAAACCCTAATATCATCACCCCCCCCTCCCTCCCCCAAACTTTCCCAGCTCTCTATTCCAGAAAACTTACAACTGGTTCCGACTGACAGAGATACATTATACTGACACACCAGTTCCCATTCTCCTTCTTTCCTTCTTCCCTTACTTCTACTCTCATTCCTTCTCTTATGTCTTTCCCTGCCCCTTTCCTTACTCCCTCCTTTCTTTCCCCCTCTGTCTTCTTTTCCTTTCGACCTGTCTCTCTCCTTTCCTTCTCTTTCTATTCTTTCATTTTCTCCCCTTTCCCGAGGAAGGAAAGAAACACGAAAAGAAACTTCCTCGCAACGGTCTGGTTACGTCTTTCAACCACCTGGAGGTGGTTTTCTCGTTTTCCTTGCTAACCCAGTCCATGCTTGTATTCCAGGAAATCAACTCGAGAACGTTCCAGGCCTTTGACTACGGGTCTGCTGATGCTAACATGCAGCATTACAACCAGGTGGGTCGTCCTGATTGACTCGCTCTGAATGAATAAACTGATGTTATTGGCCGAATTGTCGTACCTCCTCGGTTCTTCATCGGGATAACCATGTCCAAATCGGGACCATTCCCCCTCCCCCCCCCGCGGAAAATAAAATACATCGGCTTTAACGTAGAATTTGACCCTCACATTAGACAATGACCTACAACTTGCAAACTGATGTAGTTAGAACAATAACATATTATACATGTATATCATAATATTAAAGCTGAGAAAACTATCTTTCCAGCGATGTCTTTGAGAAATAAGTAGAAACCGAGAGATTGAGGTGGAAAGAAGAAAAACCAATCAGTGTTGGGGCTTCGCGGAACAATGACCGAAATAGCAAATATTCAGCCAGTCCATCCTTGAGCCAATCAGAGAAAAGAATGCTCTTCACTGTGGAGGAGCTTGCAGAACGGATGTTGATGCAGTTCGAAGCGGGCGACAAGTCGGCAAAGTTGGAGGACTGTGCTTCGAAATTCTGACGTTCTAGAGCCTGTGCTAGCAACGCGCTATTGAGAAGGTAAGCTGAACTTTATTCTCTTATATAACCGTGTTCACACATTCATCCACTTGTTCATATTAAGATAACAGTCATCAGTTTGTTTTGCGTGCAAGAGGCCTTGGCTGGGAGAGAGCCGGGAAGCCCTTGACGCTGCTCGATCGATAAACTGTGACATGACAGGTTTCTAATTTCGCGGGCGCTCATTGGTTAAGGGCTGGCATAACAAGGCTGACCTGTCTAATTATAGCTTACGGACGGGGAATGCCATAAAGGCTTTGATTTTCAAGGGAAAGGGAGAACTTGGTACTTGCACTCCAGTTCTAAAAAGCAAAGTTATGCTGCATTTATGTTCTTTTTAATAGTTGGTGGAAACTGATTGAAGCAGTTTAGAATGAGGCTTGGATAGGCTAGATCTATTTATTTTCATTGCTTTTTTCAAGAATTATCTAAATACGTTTACTCAAAAATAGTTTTGTTATAAACTAATGAATATAAGCTTTTAAAAATATAATTTTTATTGATATACAGTCCTATTTCCTTTTAGGTGTGGACATTGTTTGAATTTTTAATTTTTTTTTTAACAAACTGTGTCTGCTTTTAATGGTTTGAAATACTACTTACTACTTTACTTGTTGTGTCTGTTTTAATTGTGAAAAAAAAAAGTCTTTGCCATATCTCTTAAATTTATATAATTTGCTTACAACACATTCATATTTTCCACTTTTTTGATTATGTTGGCAGGTTTCGGTGAAATTGACTCCATTCCTGCCTGTATTGGTCCAGCTAAGAGTCATCATTCATCATGCCAGCTCAGCTTGGACCCCACTGTGTTGCAGTAGGTCTTAATGCACAAATCCTTATGAACAATGGGCCTTTTCCACACATTCCTGAGAAACACGTCACCAATGGTGTAGTGATTGAACTGATCCGTTTCATGCAAATTTTCAAACTTGACAGTGCACGAATTGGAAAGTGGATTGACTCGATTCTGGAATGTCACCACGAGAATTCCGTTAGTGCTGTTTGGGCAATTTTTGAGCGACGAAATGACTTGCGAAAAAGGAAGAAGTCTTCAGAGATTGCAACTCTGGAAAGCGCGCAGTTTAATCCAGATCACTGGCCTTCAAACTCTGCCACAACACAATCATCAACACCAGTTGCAGAGCCATTGACCACTTCAAGAGTAACTCCTATCACGGAGCTAATGCCCACTACAGAGTCATCGCCCACTGCTGAGCAAATCATCAGTAAGCATAAAACTCTGAACACTCTACAGCATGAAGTCAGCAAAAAAGAGAAGCATCTTAAGTATTTGGGAGGTTGTGTGTCAGATGCAAAGGAAGATCTGAAATCTCTACAGAAAAGAAAAGGCCATTACAGTGTGCGCAATGTGAACAAAAGGGATGCTAGAGCTCGAAAGTGTAGAGGTGATTTATTTACAGCCCAGACAACTATTCAGAACCTGACACACCGACTTGCTGAAGTTTCCGATGAAATGGACAAACTACGTGAAGAAGTGGAGCACTTAAGAAAGGTGGCTGAGAAAGCTGCACAGTAAGTGACAAAGACAAGCAGTGAAAAAGTTCAGCTGCAGAAAAAGACTGGAAATTAAAACAGGATACACAGGAAAATGACATCTGTAAATCTTGTATTCAATGCAGTTTCCAAGTGGAAAAACTGCAAGACAGAATCAGGGATCTGGAAGCTGATAAAGATGATATGACATTAAAGCTGAATACTTTTCGCAATCCTGATTTGGACAAGATGAGACTGTGTGTGTGTGTGTGTGTGAACTGATTGCTGCTGAAGTGCCTACATCAAAATTCAGTTCTGTTATACAGAGTGTGAGCAATCATATTTTTGGGTATCTGTTTAAATGAGATGATTTACCATATCATATGTGTTAATATTGCAAATGACGGGGAAATGGTGGTGAGGAATGTGGTCTCAGAAAAGCTGCATGAAAGTTCTGTCTGGGGTCTTCATAAGGATGGGACAACAAGGAAAAAGTAGACAATCGTTGACACCACTATATGCCTTGGTTCTGGGAAGAAGTTTTTGCTTGGCTTTTCACATGTTGGAAGTGAAACAGGGCAGGCTATTTGTATTGAGGCTATCAAAAAGCTGTCTGAGCTGGCAGAACATGCAAACGACAAGGATAGATTTATGACCGATATTGCCCAAAGCGTCTGCTATTTCATGAATGACAGAGCAGTAAATGAGAAGAAAAGCAATCAGCTGCTTTCCCAATGGCGCGCTGCGGCTGAAGCTCTCACAAGCAAAGGAGTTCAAGCTTTGGATGTACATCATCATTTCTGCATGGCCCATGTCCTGCTTGGCTTCCATACTTATGCCTGAAAAGGCTTGGAAAGCCACCAGAAAGAGCTCACAGAGGATGGAAGTGGCAGGATGAGCAGAGACCTAATGTGTGAATGTCAGTTTAACCTACATCAAGCTGCCAGCTGTGTCTGCAAAACAGTGTTGTCAAACATCTTTGTGCCAGTTGGAGATCATCTGGATTTGAGAGATGCCTTGGATGACTTGTATCAAGAATGCTGGTAAATCCCTTATATACAGAGCTTTAAGGACAATGGCTTACTGTTTCAAGTATCGGCAGGCACTGAAATCCTTCAGTCAGTGAAAGTCCCAGTTAGCAAGATTCAAGGTTTGATAACACAACTGAGGGATAGTCTTCTGTTGTGGCATAGTAATTTTTGATGACCAGGGGTATCCTGGGTTCGTCAAGTCATTCCATTCACATGACAATACTGTGAAGGTAGATTTTGTGTATGCGTGTGTGGCCTTCTGGGAAAAAAACTCCCAAAAAATGCACCACCACAATCCTGCCGACAGCGCCACTTGTGGTCTTACAGATTATGATATGTAGATATGTAAGTGTTGAAAACAAACACATGAGGGAAATGAGTGGTGAAGGCCAAAAACACAGATAAGGATTGGGCTGTTTTAATCTATAGAAAAATCCAAGTTTAACAGAC
>JBCEWB010175506.1:0-10116 GCA_039654565.1 Peronia peronii
TTGGAAAATTTAATTATTTAAGTTGAACGTTGTAACTGGGTATCCAAAATGAGATCCAGATTTCCGCCCAGCACTAGCTTTCATGCCTTTGATGCCATATTTCTTGTGTCCCACATAAGCACATCCTGCAAAATTCTCAAAAAAGAAGATCACACAGTAAGCTGTGCTGAATATATGCATTTTGAGCAGCCACTACAGTATTTAAACAAAGACTTCAGAAAGCAGCTATTCCACCATGTTGAATCTAATGGCACTAACACGATTAAAAATGTCAGCAATCATTATCATTATGTCTGATATTGCTGCATGACTGCTCAAGCTGCAAAGAGAAGAAAGATCGCTGGAGATGTGAGAACTCTGAAAGTCAGCATTAGCTGGATGGGGAAAAACAATTCTCAGAAGGTAGTGTGCTGGAAAATGCCTTTGGTTGAGCTAAGCAAATGAATTTCTCATGAAGAGACTTACTTAGAAGATTGTCAGAGAATGCCTTTGGTGCCATATTTCTTACCTTACTTTAGCACATACTGCATAATTCAAAGAGAAAGACCACAACTCGCAAGTAAAGTGTGTCAAAACCCCCTGAGCAGTCATTACAGAGTTCAATAAAGACTTTCGGATGAAGTAGTCTCTCCATGATCAAGTCTTTCCTAGTAACTGGACCACCATGCTGAGAGCTTATCAGGAACTCTCTGACTGATGACTGATGGCACCAACATGGTGTCACAAGTCAGCATGCCAGAAACAGCTGGATCTTTACCCTATAATGTAAGGACAAATTTTAACCCTGCCAAAGACTTTGAGGTTCTGCTTTAACTTCATGAGGAAAAGCAAACAAAATTTTAGACAGAAAAAGTGACAGTAAATGTTTTTAATGCCTTTGATGCCATATCGCTTGTAGTGCCCCACATAAGCACATACTGTAAAATTCTAAAAGAAAGAAGACAGATCATGATCACACAGTAATTATGTTATTTCTTCTCTTGTATCAGTACATGCTGCAAAAATTCTAAGAGAAAAGAGACAGTTCATCAGCAACTTGTATTAATAAAATTAATTACCTTTGAACAGTTATTACAGATTTCAACAAAGACTATGAGAAAGAAAACTTCCTCTATATCTAAATAAATTTCCTAGCATCTCTAGGAGGATGGCTTCAATGTCATGTTTATTGTCCACGTTAAGAGCAACTTTATACACAGCAAATTCTTAACAAAAGAAATATGAAATCTCATATCATCAGTGTCATTTTCTTGTTGCTACAACACATCCAATTCCAAGGAGGATGTAATTCAGAACCCTCTGATTGATATCGCAAATACAATGCCAATGGCTGTCAAAAATATCACTAGTCAGCTGTCAGCAGCTGTTACATGTAGATCTATAGCTCATATTGCGAAAAAGAGGATAATCTCCCAAAATAGGAAACACTGGAATCTTGCTATAGCATCATAAGGCAAAAAAAAAGACCCAACAGCAACAGAGTTTTTGGTAAAGACTATGGAATAAAAAACAAAGACCACAAGAGTAAGATCCTTAAGGGACCTTAACTTACTCAATCCCAGCGATTTTTCTTGGTTTTGACCCCAAAACCGACCATTTCATCTGTATAAGTAGATTGCATCAGTATCACTAAATATTGCTCAATCCCCATGAAATTTGGCTCAAGTAACAATGAGATATGATATTTGAAATGTGTTAAGTATTAAGTATGTGGGTTTATGTAGTTTTGTCACAATGGTTACCATTTGCGCCAGGATAGTCTGTATGACAAATTCTAACATCACTACGTATCACATAAATTGATAAGCATGTGGCGATCCTCATGAGATGCCGCAAAATTGCTTACATCCATCTTTTTAGTTTTGCTATACAGTATTTGATTACCCAAACTTATATATACATTTTGATATCCTTTTATAATTCATAAACGTGTTGTTTGTTTAGTGTACATTTTATCTATATATACTTTGATCAGCCCTTAACGTGTAAATGTACCCACTGTGATAGGCACAATATGGCTGTTGTCATGCTGATGTGCCGTTAAGCCCCAACACAAACAAACAAACCATGAAAAAAAAAAAGCACTTTTCTCAATTTTCTAACAAAAAAGATTTTTTAGACAGGGCTAGATCTAGATCTATATCTAGATCAAAGACAATTTCACAACTAATAGTTCTACTATATCTAGATCTAATTATGTCATTGTAGGTACCTGCACTCTAAAAGATTGATCCTAATCTAGATCTAGATCTAAGTCTTTGTTTACATGTGGAGATCAGTTGATCATGCTACTCGCTTTGTCGTGTTTGAGCGCAATGTCCAACTTCGCTTGATTCACAAAACACATGTTTTCTCTATGTAAAATGAAGCTAGGCTATCAATTCCTGACCCCTCTATTGGAAATTGGTTGGGAATAATAGTCATGTAAAATATATGATGATTTACTGAGAGAAAATGAAACAGGCATGAAACAAACCTTGGGAATCGAGATATCTTCGTCTTGGCTGAGACATAGATTTCCAAAACAAAAACGCTAATCTACAAATCCTGGAGGATGACATCAATTAATGACATGTCTATTGTTCATCTTGAAAGCAATTACATGTACATACAAAGCAACATCTAAATAAAGAAATGTGGCCACTTATCAATCACCAAACGTAAAGACACCAGTGTTGGCCATAACTTGACAGTGATCTCATATCACAGTCTATATTTACTTTCCACAACACTTCCAAGTTTATGGAGGATGTGAATCAGGAATCCTCTGCCTATGGCACTAGTACAATGCAATGCCAAAAGCAATAAAAATGTCACTGGTCAGCTGTCAGAAGCTGCTAGATCTATGGCTTACAGTGCAAGAGAAGGGAAATCTCAAACAATCTCAAGACACCGAAATCTTGCTATAGCCTCAAAAAGAAAACCAAAATAGGTAGAAAACATAAGAAGACAGAAGTCTCCAGGCAAAGGTCTTTGAATGATACTACAAATATTGCCTTGAGAGAAAAAAAAAAAACACTAAAAATATGAGGAATATCTTGAAAAGGAGACATTCCTTCATTTGTTGAAAGCTTTCACTCACATATTTATCTGCTTTTGTTGTACTATATTTATTCAAAACATTGTGCTTCGATATGACAGAAAAACTGCTCTTAACCAAGATCCAGACAGGTGTCGCCTACAACTCCTGGCACTTCATTTCTGTATTTCCGCAGCTATTCAGCAACAAGGGATAGACAGTTTCAGTGTAAAGTTGATATTTTCTTCAATACATCGCTGGAATGTAAAAACTAAAAAAAGACTTGAATATGACTATAAGCTTTGTCACACTGCTTTTATAGCAGATACAATAAAATTAAGAATAATCAACAGCAGGTTCATGTTTGATCATTAAAAAAATTTAACTATGTAAATGTTTCATGTTTGATCATTAAAAAAATGTAACTATGTAAATGTTTCCTGAAACAAACAAACGACAAACACACTGAGAGAAAACGAAAAACTGAGCAAGTTTTTAAGGTGATCCACAGTGGACAAACGGGCGAATTCAAAGATTTTATTGAATTTTGAATTTCAACAGATTTATGATAATGAATATATCATGAATCGATCTTCATAGGTCTTAGATGTGAGAACTACCTAGTAAAACTAGTAAAAATGTGCTTTGAAGAGAAGAGGGGTAAGCTGTGATGTGAAGAAAAACACTAATTTCCCCCAAACTTTGACTTTTTGAGGGTTTAGTTACAGTGTTCTAGCTGCCGTACCCTGGCTTACTTGGTATCAACAGAAAGCTCGTGAAATCTCTTTTTGACACCACTGCAAAAAAAGCTCTCTAAAATAAAGACTCTGGAGGAAACCTCTCTAATTTAGAAAACTCCTTCATACAATTCTCGACAACAATTGGTCAATCTTGAGTTGCTTATATTCAGTGGTATCTGATTGGATAGTCCAAACAGGAAAGAAGCAACTAAAACCTACCAAGCATCATTATCTTTGCCAAAGCAATGCTGTTTGAACTTGTTCTTTCTCGACAGAATCAAGATTGGCTTTGAAAATCAACCTTATACACGTGAAACTACATCTTTTTGGCCACCTGAGGATGAACTTGAAGGGTACAACCGGTTTGGACAGGTAAATTCATTGATCATTCTTGTATTTTTGGATTGAATGTGGTTTCAGACTTAAGTGATCTAAAACCATCGAGAGTGTCACAGACTTCTGTGCCTCAGTGCAGGGGCTTATGTGTTAGTAAGACCAAACTGTCAGGTTTGTATTAGCTCAGTAGTCAATGCTTACTTCTTTCATCCTTGACCTAGATTTAGCTTTGTTTCTCATTGGGCCTACCCTTACTGGATCACATTCTCTCTGTTACTGTTACCCACAGTCTTTATTTTACATGTAATGCACTATTATTTCAATACTATTACCCATATATAAGCCATAACATGGGTACATAATTGTATTCCTTCTTTTATTTATCTATTTACATACATTGATTTAATTTTTTTTTTCTTTGGTGTTCAGTGTTTTCAGCAGTTGTGAGTTATACTGTCCTTAGGTAGCCAAAAGCGAAAATTCAGCTGCAAAATGCTAGACAAAGTCAAGTAGCTAAAAAGCAGAACGTTTTGGAGTCATTTGCTGAGGCTACATCAGCATCACCCACACCAGTATCATTAGTGCTCACCTCATCTACACCAGCAACATCTATGCAGACAGAGTTGCCTGTCCCCATCTCAGCATTCAAATTTAAACTCAGCTTATTTCTAGATGAAAAACTCTGCATCACTGGACTACAAAATTGGCATCGTCCAGTTTGAAGCCCTTCAGATACTATTTCAAGACTTCTCGTACACTCAATGTGATGATGGAAGTATCAAACTGATTGCCAATGACAAGAAAAGCTGTGGCTTTGCCAGTAATCTTGAACTAACATGTAATAATTGTGGCTTTATAATATCCAGCTACTATACATCACTAAAGTGTGAAGACAATAGAAACTTCGACATCAACAGAAGAACTGCTGCTGCTTCACTGCAATTGACATGGGACATTCTGGCATATCAGTTCTTGGAACTTATAAACATTCCAAATTTACACCAGAAGACATAGCCTTCTGCTAAATATATTCACTCCAACCACACAAAATAGACAAACTGCTGGCTGAATCCCATGAGAAAGTTTGAAAAGCATACCCTGAGCAAAAGGATAAATCAGTCATTGATACTGAGGTCTCTCATACAATGGTTCTTGGCACAAGTGAGGCAATACCTCAAAAACCGGCATTGGATGTGTAATTGAAAATAGGACTGGGTTTGTTGTTGACTACCACTGTATGATCAAAGTATTGTCAGCGGTGTGCTACTGCTGGACAGAAATTAAAGTTGAAGGGATGGAGAGGTACAACGTGTTTTGCTTCATACCAATCATCATGTGATACTAATCACAAGGGCTCATCAGGAAGCATGGAACGAGAGGGAGGCATTGACGATGTGAGGAAGATCTGAAGGAAAATAAGGACTGTGCTACAGACCAATGATTTCTGACAGATACAAACACTTAAAGTCATCCATGAAGCTAATCCATATCAGGATTTGAAAGTTACGAAAATGGAATGTGTGAACCATGTGGCCAAGCAGCTGGGCAAAGCTCTTTGCCCTCTCGCTGACACCAAGAAGAAACAGAAAATTATGCTTGGTGGGAAAGGAGAAGTTTGGCTGACAGAGGAGAAAATGAATAAACTACAGAAATATTATACAAAAGTAATCCATTCACACAACGCCACTGACATGAAGAAAGCAATTTGGGTTACCTTGTGGCATTGCACCTCCACTGACAAAGTACCACATCATCAAGGCTGCAATCCTGGAGAAACATCCTGGTGTTTTTTTTAGAACCAAAAGCTAAAAACCTTTTAATTCCACCCCACAATACACACATGACCACATATCTCAATTGGCTTGTTGCTGAACATGTAAAAGAGATGTACAAAAGAATGATGGATGATGACCTCTTACACTGCTGTGCTGATGAGCAAAACACAGAATGTGAACTAGTGCATACACATGGGAGAGTTAAACATGGCCATCAGGACACTTTATGGTATCTCTTTGTCTTTCTGTTAGGGACACTACGAAAACACAAGATCAGAAAGGAAAACACAAGCATCAAGAAATCTGAATGTGCTGCTCAGGTTCAGGCAAAGAGAATAAGAGAAGTAAGGAGGAAGGCAGAATCAAGACTTGCAGAGAGGCTAGAAATTTTGGAGGGAAGACCACAATATGTCCCAAGTGGCAATGACGACTTCTGATGATTTCTGTTCAGGTACAAAATTAGTTTTTCTCGTTTTTCCTTGTGTTCTCAAACTTGTTTTCACATTTTTACTAAAAATACGGTCTTCATATTTGTCAAGCTTACTTAAAAATATGTAATCTAAATAATAACCTAATTTGTCTCTAGTATGAAACCCTATCAAACAAAAACAAACACAAAAATGTTTCAGTGCCTTATATATTTGGAAACACCTATTTTTCTGTGATCTTAATAAACATTTTCAGGCCCAAAAGATTAGTCTTGTGTATTTTGTGCTCTTATAACATTGCTGAGTTGCTGAAAATGTCTTGTTTGTCAGATGACTTTTAACTAAACTTTTTGCTTGCAGTCATTCAGAATTAGTGGAAGTCAAAGTTGGTCATCATTTTAGAATCTTGAAACATATTTGTTTTATTTATTTTTGTTTCAGGGGGTGGAAATAGAGCTGTCCCTCGGTTTTGATTCCTCTCCGTTACGCGCTATAAAAAATCACCATAACTAAGCCAATCTAACATTTTAAAGGAAACCCATTTATGGACAAGTCCTTTCCCCTAATAGAAATAATGGCTGGCAACAGTGCTAGATCCATGTTGTCCGCAAAAGGGTTCCAGCTCTACTAAAGGTGCCAGAAAGGTAAGAAAAAAGCTTAAATTCCCATCTGTTACGCATGCTTTATCATGCAGGTTCCAGTCCTAACTGCAATTCTCTGAACAGGCTGTAGTAAATGCTACCAGCTGTGCTTTGTAAAGCCTTTGAATAAGGGAAACATCCAACCGACCATTCATCACAATTAAGAAATGTGACTGGTTGTCCTTTCCATTACTTTCTTCTCCGTTACTGAAAACCTCATTTTGAATTTCTAATGGAGAGGACCTCTTTGTAACGGAAAGCAAGCAGGAATGGGTATTGCAGCCTGCATAATTTAAGATAAGAACGTGCAGGCTACTTGCCACTACATGAGGTAAAAACCCAGGTCTTACTAGATCTAGATTGCAATCTATAGTTTGATCTTGAATTACAAGGTAATCTGTTTACATATATATATACAATTTGGATTTGCCTAAGGTTTTTTTTGTATCCACCAATATCAGATGGGTTGAATCAGCAACACTGAGCTCAAGACAAGTTTCATACTAGATTTATTAAAGAATTAAGTGTAAAACACCAAGATTAAGATCTATTTATAATACTGTCCTACCAAATCACAGTGTAGGCATCGCTACAGGTGGCCAACCAGTCTCTGTACTAATCCTGTAAAGTCGGCCTCACACCCAAATGTAGTCAGCGCTTATTATTCGTCTCACGGAAATCACAAGGCTTTTCTTTCTCTTCTTCGACAGACGAAATCAAAACCGATGTCTGCAAAGGAGCGCATGAGAGCCTATTGTTATAGACTCAAGAGGCATAAAGTATTGCATGATGATACCTTGAAGAAGGACAGAAAAAGAAGAGAGAAGGGTACCAGCCAACTGCCCAGCTCTCTGGTTGAGAGCACATGAAGATGCAACAGCACATGGAGAATGGCCAAAATTATAACAGAAAACAAAAAGAGAAGCTGAGGCAGAATTCCACTCCACAGGAGATACCACAGAATGGTGACAAGCTTCCTCAGACTAGACAAAAGCCCAAGTCTTTGAAAAAGAAGACAACAGAGGGAGGAACCCCGTCAGGCGGAGGCAAAGCCACTGAAACTGCAGGTCAAGCGAGAACAGACTCGCAGAGAAATGTATATAAAATGTTGTGGCAGGTCATTGGGTGACAAAAAACAGAAGTTAGATCCACCCCAGAAAATAACATAGAGGATTCTCAAGGCAGTGTCACCTCAAGAGAGGCAAGTCATGGTCAGAAGACAATTGGTATATCATTTTGCTTTACTGAACCAACTTGAACAGTTGAGAAAACAGAACAAAAAAGACATTGGAAGCAATCTGTCATGGTGAAATACTGAAAAAAGAAAAGAAAACAAAACAAAACAAAAACCCACTGACATTTGCTTTTTGCACCAAACTCTATGGAAACCCCCCCTCCCCCCCCAAAAAACCAACAAAAACAAAGAAAAAGCAAAAGTGTCAGCATTCAGCTCAAACCGTTCAGGATTTTTTTCTTGAGATCTATTTCCATTTTTCAACTAGAGGATCTATAACATATAAAGTTAAGGATTTAAAGAACAAAGAAAGACACGCTGATGTAAATGGCCTTTCTAGAACTGTAGACCCCAAAATCCTCCATGTCATGACAAATGACTTAGCCAAGTGGTCTATAATAGCATATTTATATCTTCTTAACTCTTTCCATACTTTTCACGATGTATCAGTGCCCCCACTGACGCATTTGGACTAGTTGCCGATGCATCGGCGTTGCTGCGGTATAGATACATGTTTCGTTTCTTCCTGATGGATGCATTCCATGTTTTTGTATCGACTATTTTAGCTTTCTAAAAAGTAAAACTGCTTCCTGCCAGCAAAATTTTGGCGTGGGTTACAAATAGTGGTTTTGACAGTGTGTTTTATTCATGATTGTTGTAGTCATCAAGTAAACAAACAAAATGACAACTACCACTCCATCCACATCTGGTATTACGGCTAGATCTAGACAACAGAGACTATCTACCCAGCAAGTGATCAATGTTTTTCAATCGTTATCGGATGACAGTGAAGTGAGGCTCAAAACGGCAGTATTGACCTTGATTCGGAACATGTGGGCCTAGATTCATCCTGATCCAGTGATAGTGGTGATACTGACAATTCAGGTGAGGATAAAGCTAACCCACCAGCAAAGAGAATTAGGGCAACTACTAGAGGAAGAGGAACAGGAAGAGCTGTAGGTAGAGCTAGAACTACAGCCACTTCTTCTACAGGAGGATGGAAACCTGCAGATGCTGACACTGAAGTGAACTCCTTTACTTTCAGAGAAGCAAATTCAGGCCCACAGCACAACTTCACTGATGATGTGTCACCTATTCATTTTATTTGAATTTGTTGGGGTAATGACACCACTGACCTGTTGATAGGATACATAAATGAGTACGCTGTTGACAAAATTATGAAAAACACTCCTCTGAAAGAACACTCATATTTAGCAGATGGAAACCCATTGGAGGTTAAGAAATTTTCAAGTTTCTGGCGGTTGTTACTATCAGCATGGATTTCCGCCCATCCATAAAGGACTACTGGTCTACGAAGAGTCACAAGAGTAAACCATGGTTCGGGGAAATGTTTCCAAGATTAGACTTTAAACTTATTTATCACTTCATGCTACATGCAACTGAACCTGATGCCAAGGAGCTGCTAAAATTGAGCCATTTGTGAATCGGCTCCTCGGAAAGCTCCAGGAGTCATTCTACCCATATGAAAATATTTCAATTGATGAGATGGTTATAGGGTGGAAAGGGAGGATTTTCCACATACAATATAACGCATCGATGCCACACAAATATCATACAAAAACTTTTGGACTTTGTGATTCATCCAGCGACTGTCCGCAACTGCCAACAGCTGAAAATAGGAACGTGGAATGTGCAAACAAAGTCTAATGAGCCACCTCACAAAAGTCATGAACGAGTGCTGATGAACAGAATGAGGAATAAAATCCTACCTGAGATATCTGAAACCCAATTTGGATTTAAGGCAGACAAAGGTACCAGAAATGTCATCTTTGCCCTGAGGGCCCTCATGGAAAGGGCAATTGAGGTCCAAAAGGACTTGTACCTCTGCTTCATTGACTACTCTAGGGCATTTGACAAAGTAAGACACTCCGATCTGTTCGACATTCTACTAAGACTTAACTGTGATGGAAAGGATCTTAGAG
>JBCEWB010175527.1:0-25358 GCA_039654565.1 Peronia peronii
CCTTTCCCCCCCCCCCCCCCCCTCTTTTTTTCTATAGAAGCATTTTGTGGATTAATTGTTCGCAGCCTTGTGTTCGTCTTTTCAGAGATATGTTTCAGAAAGTGTGTCTCGCCTAAGCTTACTGGGCTTTTTCCTCAATGTTTGGTTGGCGTGCATGGGGAATCTCCTGTGTTTAATGGCTTGATCCACAAAACAGTGAGGAAAGTACAGAATGAGTTCGCCTGCTTCAGGACCCCACTGGGTATAAACCCAAGATGTTCACAGTAAAGCCTGAGCGATGAGCTACAAGCGTTTGACTCACTAGACATAATTTATCCTCTTCTTTCCTCTCTAATCCTTTACATCCATAATTCTCTCCTTCATCGTGTCTTACATAAACTGTGTGCACGTAATTTTTATCTGTATTTTAAATAATACCAACAACAACAGCAACACCAACCACCGACAATTAGAACTATAATATCACAATATCATGTAATGACAAGCGAAAATAGGGATATCGCCATCCTCAATTGCCACCCACTGTGAACTATATTCTTTTTATGATGCCTGAAACATTTGCATAAAAGAGTTTGAAGTTTCAGATATAGCTATTTTCTGATCTAATAATGATTCCAAAAATTGTGAACATTACAACATAAATTTTCTGGAGCGAAGAGAGAGAGAGAGAGAGAGAGAGAGATAGAGAGAGAGAGAGAGAGAGAGAGAGAGAGGCCTGAAATTAAATTATAACCTCAGCCACCTGCACTAATATTTCTGTTTTCTCTGCTCCTGCACCTTATTATTCTATCTAATCTTTCTTTTTATAATAATATGTTTACTCTCGGACAGTTGTAATTCATTGAGTAGAGGAGAGAATCAGTACTCACAACAACTTCAAGCTGAAGTGCCAGGGAGTCTGGAACCATATGTCATCCTGTTCATGTCGCCAATGGACGGGCGTTCCACTGCCGAGTGGTGACAATGAGACTTTTGTTTGGACCTCTCATCCACTTAATACCAGTGCATGCTCTAAGTGCACTGACCACCCTGATGTATGGCTGTCTTTTGTTTGAGTGACAAGACAGAAGTGCACTCTCTGTTAGTAACCTCTGGTATGGACATGGTTTATGTGGTTAACTCCAGGGTATCGACAGACCGATTTGGTACAAATATTCGCTCATGCCACCTTGCGTTTGAGATCCCTTCCAAATAAACGCATTCGTGGCAATAAAGTGGCAAATTATGTCGCTTTCCAGCATGAACTGTCATTTATTTTAACATGAAAATCCCCGAGAGAATATTTGACGCTCAGGCACTATGATGTACACACTACTAAGGTTAACTAAAAAGATCACAAAAGCCTTATTGCTGGATGTCTAATACAATCATTATTATGAAAAATACTATGTGGCCAGTCTCAAAATTAATTCTCATCGCAATGCTTATCATTAACTGCCATTCTCTCCAAGGCCAGGGAGACATTGCCATGTACCACAGACGTACATTCTGTCTACTTAAACTTGAGACACTTTTACTAGTTCATTTCATGAGTAAATTTTTAATGCTCCTTATTCACAGCAATATCTAAGTGCCTCATCATACGAATCCACATCGAATTCTTTCTCGCTTTTCTTTGTTGCGTTCAGTCTAGGGACTGTCTAGGGGTGCTACCATCTGGTCTTCTTGGTGTGTATTGTATTCACCTTTGTCTCTACCATATCACCAAGTTATTCTTCTTTAGATATTTATTTGGTCCTTTCCCACAGCTATCGCTTTCTGTCAGGTCATCTCAAGCAACAGTCCTGATACGCCAGTTGTGTTCAATAAACGGACAGTAATAAAAACAACAACAACAACAAAAAAGCATCGCAGTAATTCCAACAACAGAGGAAAAAACCATTTCTCCGCTCTTTGCTTAAAACATATTTCATGAATACATGATGTAAGGAAAATGTATTCTTCTTACCGAGATAACTTTTAGCAAATTTTGTATGATCAGTCTTTCAAGGGACAAGAAGAAAGTGAGGGTGTTTTTCTCCTTTACATCGCCTTCACATTGTGTCTGTTAAACGGAAGTAAGAGGGTGAATCAAAAACAATCTTCACAGCATCAACATTAGCAGTGCCACCAAATATCAAAATTAGCAGTGCCACCAAACATCAAAATTAGCAGTGCCATCAAACATCAAAATTAGCAGTGCCACCAAATATAAAAATTAGCAGTGCCCCCAAATATTAAAATTAGCAGTGCCCCCAAATATCAAAATTAGCAGTGCCCCCAAATATCAAAATTAGCAGTGCCATTAAGCATAAAAAATATCAGTGTCACCAAGCGTCAAATTTAGCACTGCCATTAAGTACAAATCAGGGAGAATAAGACCGAGAACTGAAGACACATTAATAGAAATATAAAAAAACAAACAAACAAACAAACAAACAAACAAAAAAACAAGGACAGCAACATCAAGGAAAAAAGAAGAGAAAATAATGGCAGGCAATAAAGATGCAATAATAGAAATGTCTCAAATTCAACAACTACAGCAACAGCAACGAAAAAAAAGCAGAAAATAATAGCTTGAGGAGACTACCAAATTGTGAGCCGGAGGACGGGGCCAGACGCCTAAATGAAGAAACCTAGTCTTGCACTGTGAGCAACACCGCCCAACGGGAAATAGTCGTCAGCCTTATCATCCGCCATGCAGAGTTGGTGCCCTGCCCCCCTTTGCGGGTGATAGATGGACAAGCAATGGAGGGGAGTTGTGTGGGTGTGTGGGTGAGAGTGTATGTGTGGGTATTTGTGGGAATGAGTGTGTGAGAGGGTGTGTGGGAGGGTGAGAAGAGAGAGAGAGAGACGGGAGACTTAAATGTGAATTTAAACACAGTGTCTCACAACACCAGTCACGGACGAAATCGATACAGGGTAGTTAGTTTGGTTTGCTGCTCACCCTTCCTCGGGTGCACACACACACACACGCGCGCGCACACACACACACACACACGTGCGCACACGCACAAACACACAGACACACACTCATATACACAAACAAATCATACCCACACTCAGTTACAGATAGAGATTCTAAAGAGCGACTTAACAAAAGAGGGAAACGGTTCCCCCCTCTCAATTTTATTTTGAAATCTCTCTCAGCCCAGCATAAGATGGTGGCTATTCGGGGTTTCTGAACTTTGTGTTTGATTTCTGACGGTGAGTTTTTTCTGTAGTGAAATAGAGAAGAGGGGAATGAAGAAGAAAAAGAGAATGGAGGGTGAGAAAGAGAGAAGGAGAAAGTAAGAAAGAAGAAGAAAAAGAAGCAAAAGGAGAAAAACAACAACAACAAAACAACAATAAGATAAATTAGAAAAAGATGGCGAGGAAGAAGGAGAAACAGGAGGAAGAAAAAGAAAGAGAAGAAGAAAGTACAAAAAGAGGAAGACGAAAACGAAGAGGAAGAAGAAGACTACGAAAAAGATGAAAAATTAGAAGAAATTGTCCTACACTGAGACAGCTATGTCTTCTTTTTGATGTTACATGAGACCGAGACAACTTTCTTAAAAATGTCAATTGTAAAGAGGGAATGGAAAATATAAAGGTTGCTTTGTGAGAGACTGACTCGAGTTTTGTAAGGAAAGCTGCTGGGACATTTAAATTCAAACATTTAAATCGAGTAGAGCGATCGTCTTGCCTCCGGATGGTTTATATTGAACTGTGCACATGATTTAGACTGAACCGAACACTTGATTAGTTCAACAACCAACGTCTGTTGTCTCATTTTCTGACCACCTTGAGCATCGGTCGATGCCTTCTACACAGTCATGTCGTCTGTGGTGAAAAATGGTCATTCTGTCTGTCTGATATCCAGGGCTATGAACTGTGCCACATAATAGAGAGAGAGAGAGAGAGAGGGAGAGAGAGAGAGAGAGAGAGAGTTGAAGAAAGAAAGATGGGAGGGAAGAGACAGAGAGAGAGAGAGAGAAAGAGATTTTGTTCTTCGCCTTTTTTTCCTCTCATTTTTTTCTCTCCGTGTCTTACATAATTATGTATTGTATCTCATCAACTGTGAATAGAATTTCCTTTTGAGGACAATACAGTTTTTCTTATCTTATCTTACCTTATTTCGTTTTTTTCCCCTCTGATTCTATGAATTAATCATTAGCCCATCATCTTGTTTCTCCTCCTTTTCAACTTTTTTTTCTTCCCTTCCTCTCACTTTCCTTGACTCCTTTTAGCTCTCTTTCCTTCCCGATATCTCTGTCTGCCAGCTGACTTTCTCAGGCTCTGTCTCTCAAACTTCCATTTTAAAAAAAAATGTTTTTTTGTCTCTGTCTTCATAAAAATCTTTGTATTTGTTTGTCTCTCTGTCATTTTTTCTTCGTCTTATTTCTGCCCCCCCCCCCAACCCCCTTTTCATACAATAGTTTTTTTTTTTCTCAATGTATGAATGTCTGTTCATCTCTTACTCAAATCCCCCCTCCTCTCTCCCCCCACCTCTTTCATTTCTCTACTCCCCTTCATTTCCTCATTTAATTTCTCTCTCTCTCTCTCTCTCTGTTTCTCTTTTTTACAGCTTCTCTTCACACTCTGCCTCCCCCTCACACATACTTTCACACCGCCTTCAATTATCATTTGTATTTCTGTCTACCTATATATCGGTCTGTCTGTCATCTGGTCTGTCTTTCTACCTCTCTCTCTGTCTTTCTGTCTGTCTGTCTGTCTGTTTGCCTGACTGCTTGTCTAACTATTGCATGCGCAACAACACGATAACAACAACAAGAACCACATTAATATCAACAAAAAGAGCTAACTATGTATATGGCTTGAAGACATTTGACATTTACTTTCAGAGCTGTAATTGGAGTGTAAGCATACTACATTTCAACAACCTCCACCCCAGCCTTAATCATACAGAATGAGCGTGACTATCTTACCATTTCTTCATAATGGTACTTGTGGCTGAGGAAGATGCCTAGGTCTGAGATGTATTTAAACGTTAGGAAAATGCCCATGGTTCATTGATCACACAAGTAATTACGCTCAAACACACTATGACAAAACCCTCTTTCCCCGAAGAAGCTTGTTTCCAGAAAATCACGCTTTACCACAGGGCAATTTCACTGTGACCGACGTTTCATTCAAAAGACAATTTCATATACAAATTATTTCCGTAAAACAATGCAGTTTTTATGTAGAAAACGTTTACACAGTGGTTCATGTTTTTATTTTAATGGTAGATGAAAATTGACAATTATTTCCATGGTTTACATTAATTAATACCTATATTTTTATATTATGTCAAATCCTATCAAATTAAATATGTCAACGCAGTGTTACCTAGCCATTCTCTTTCAACAAATTGCAAAAATCAAATACAGGTTTTAGGCTAATACCACACAACATCAGGGTTGTTTCGTCCTGATTTTATAATGTTTAAAAGATGGTTAAGCGCACATCACTTACAGAGAGGTCAATAGTGTGAAGTTACAAACCATGATAGACCAACCAGACTGCAGAAGCTGTGACTGCATTGTGCCCTCGTGCGATATGCTCAGTTTTCCACGTTGTTAAGAAAAAAAAAATTATACGTGATTGCCGCGAACACTGGGATTTCTTGTTTAAGTGAGATAAACGCAACTCTTTGGAACAGGATAGTATGGGACAGGACAGCCGAACGGGTCAGTCCGAGGTAGTTCTGTTGCCGTGAGGTACTAGTTCTAGCTTTTAAGTGGTACAATAATCTATCTTTGATCTGAATATTGTGGGTAGTTATATTTAACCTATCATAAGGTTCAGTACTAATGACGAAGGCGTTTTATCATAGCATGGTAGCACTCACGTATACACGTATCTGTATAAGTGCAGGTGTGTATGTATAATATATGTAGGTGTGTGTAAGGGGGGGGGGGAGGGAGGGGGAGGAAGAAGGAGGCGGGAGGGGGAGACTGGAGGAGAACATGTGACACCTATTACCCTTGGAAAATGTTACATTGTCCTTAACTCTTTGACTATCAAGACAAAAAGAAGAAAAATTGTGAGGAATCATCCATGACTCTACGAACAAGCAATTTTGCCTCCTATTATTTCTCTCTCGTTGTCTGTCTGTCTCAAATACTTTTTTCGTGTTTGTCGTTTTTCTCCTCCTCCGACCAATTCTTATCTATATCTTCTCTCTCTCTCTCTCTCTCTCTCTCGCTGCCTCTTTCTCTCTCTCTCCCTCTTTGTCTTATCTCCCTACCTGCCTCTATCTGTCCTTCTCCCGCAGTATTTTGTATCTTTCCACTTTTCTGTCTTTTCCTATCCATCCTTACCCGCGCTCTCTTTTCCGCTCTCTTTTTTTTTTTTGGTTGCTCATCGTCCATTTCTCCGTTCTGTGTTTGCCCCTGTCTATACTATCTTTTTCTTATTCTGTCTCTTCCTCTCTTCCTTTGTGTGTTTATTGCAGCACATTTCTTTTTTCTTTGAGTCTGTCCCCATCTACCTCCCTCCCCCCCCCTTTCCACAGTCATCGTTCTCTCTCTCTCTGTTTGTGTGTGTGTGTGTGTGTGTGTATGTGTGATTTCCTATCCAGTACCTCTTCCTCTCTGTTTATACCTTTCCACTCCCTTTCTCTCTTTCGATCTCTTTTCTTACTCATTCCTTCCCTCTTTGTGTCTGTCTCTCCATCCTATTTCTCTCTGCCTGTCTGTCTGTCTATCTGTCTTTTCCTGCTCATTTGTCCTTTTCCCGTCCCCCTCTCTCTGTCTATCTTCTTTCTTTCTGTGTGTTTTTTCTCCTGCCTATGTCTCTCTCTCCTCCTCTCCTCTCCTTTTCTTTTTCTCTATTTCTCTCTGTCGCTCCCTGACCATTTCTTTTTTTTTCTCTCTGTCCTTTCCTTCATTCCCTCTTTTTTCTTCTCTCTTCTCTGTGCACGTCCCCGTCACATTTTTTCTCTACCTCCTTCTTTCTCTGTCTGCCAATTTATCCTGTATTTGCAACTGTCCATATCGCTTCTTCTCTGAACGTTTTCCCTCGTTTATTCACCTCTCAATAAAGAGTTGAAAGAGTTAAAGTGAGAGTGTTATGAAGAAAATTTCTACAATTTTCTGATTTTGCAGGTCGTGACATTTATATACATCTGCTGTTTCCAAACGAAACAAGACATGTAAAAGAAAAGAGAAAAATACTAAAAATTAAAATCTCACGACAAACAAACAAACGGACGATATAAAAAAACAAAATGAAATAAAAACAAACAAACATTTTCAGCTTGTTTCCTTTTCTGAGGACATGGACGTATTTTTTTAAAAGATAAATATTATATAATCCTAAGTTTATTTTGAGACTTTGCAGATTAAAAAAAAATAATAATAAGGTAGATGACAAATTAGCATCATTTATTTAAACAAACAAACAAACGAAAGCTACCCCTCACCCTCACTAAAAGAAAATAGACATGATTGTTTGCATATTTATTCTTTGTTTCTGAGCATGGAAATGTTTCGCAATTTTTAATTTTTTGATGCTGTTTGTTTGTGTTGTTTAAATTTCAGACAGTGCCGCAGGTGTGTTCCTGATCCAGATTGTGAAAATTAGCCATCCATTGTGTCAGTGATCTATAGTCAGTCTGTTGCACTTCCGACTAAATCTCATTACAATATGCTAGTGAAAAAACAAACAAACACAAAAATAAAACAAAAACACATACACATACACTTCCCTCTCCCACACATACCTACACACACACACACATACAACAAACGAATTTAGGGACGTAATGATGGCAGTTTTCTTCAAGTTCACAGTGCAATTTTGTAGTGCAAAGCGTTTTGAGCTGGCTAAGAGTGCAAACACAGTGACTCTCTCTCCATTCTGCCTGAAGTTTGTACTCCTTAATTATCCAGGGACGTCACTCCCGTCTCAACACACACATACACACAAAACATTGCGAGGAACCACATTCGGTTCTCCAATGTTGGTATGTTCCTCCTACTAAAGGTTGTGTATCAACCAACTTACCTCGGATTAAACACATACACACAGACACACACACATACACACACACATATACTATAAAGATGCAAATTCAGTGTATCCATTTCCATTAGGCCTCAGTTCGGTTTCATGTTGTCTTGTGTATGAAGTTTTAAGGGTTAACTTTTATCTTGATGACTGGAGTACTGAAAAACATTATGAAGCAGAGACTGGACTACAGACAGCTCCATTTCATTTGCGCATTAAAAAAACAACGAAGTTTATCCATGTGTTTTGAATGGGTGGGAGGAGGGGGGGGGGGAATGAACGTTTTCCAGAAGGTGCACTTCGGATCGATCGCTTTATCGCACCTCACGTCAATGATAAAGGAAATAAATAAACAAATAAATAAATAAATAATAAAATCCGAAACAAAGCACATGAATATATATGAAGATAGAAACATGTGGTTCCTTTACCGGCCTTCTTAGGAACATAATATATTAAGAACAGGGAGCTTTTTGTTTTCTCGGTTGTATAGGACCTCAGAAGGTTTTGTTGGACAAAGCGATGGAGGGAAAGAGAAAAGGAAAAAGCAAGGACAATTAAACGGAAGAGGGGATAGAGAGAGGCAGGAATGGACACAAAAGATCCATTGCATGTAACGTCAAAACCCGGAAGTTTGCCACACGGTCAGCGAACTCAAAATGGCTGACGCGGAAGTAAACAAGCGCAGCGCAATGGATCTATAAGTATTGTTTGTATCGATTAAAAAAAAATCACCCTCGTCTCAGAAGATTTTGCTGGCATACTTGAAGAACAGAACATTCCAGTGCTACCGGGCCTGTGCAATTTTTGTTGGATAAAAAAGACAGAAAGAGGAAAAGAATCAACAAGGACATACAGGGAAACAGAGCAGGGAGAGGGAGCAAGAGAGAAGAAGAAGAAATAGGTAGAAAGAGAAAGAGAGGGAGAGATAGTATGAAGGAATGAAATCTCTAACATTCCCACATTGTCGGATAACTGCAGTTATCATATTCACTGTAACCGTGTCATTTCTACATTCATAGGTCTCCATCTTTAGCGATGATAATTTAGGCTGACAACAGAGGTAGAGAGACAGATCGATGACTGGGCAGACAGACAACCAGACAGGCAGACAGACAGACAGAAAGATAGACAGACAAGCAGAAAAGCAGACAGACAGACAGACAGACAGACAGACAGGAACAAGAACGTCATCCTCATTCCAAAATCTGGGATGAAGTCTTTAATAATCATGACTGTTTGTTTGCCTGTTTGTTTTTGCTTTTGTTTTGTTTTTAGACTTGTTGCTCAGGTGAACGTTCTTGTTGCCACAGCCTTCAAATACCACCATTCAGACTGTTTTATTAACTGTTTATTGCTGGACTTCTTCTTTTTATTTTCTCCTTCTATTTCCATCCCTTTGAGGACACAGGGGACATAATTTACTGCACCAAAGAGAACAACATAAATGCCTTTTCAAAACAGACATTTATTATGGAGCTCGGAATACCGTAAAGAGGTCTCCTTTCCCATCTTGTTTTGTTCCAGAGAAGCATTGGAGAAGTTTAATATCTTTGCTCTCTAGGGCTTATTGTATCTTTTCTTCCCGTGCATTGAGACACCAAGACAGCTTTGTGGGGGTCTGTTGGGTTCAACTGCAGTATAAAGTTCCTGGTTTGGCTGCGGCTAAGTGGCACTCGGGCCCACAGTAATGTGGATGTCATCGGCCCCGAGTCTAGCAGGTAATCCATTTAGGGTGCAGGGTCAGATTTATCACCGGAGGAAAATTGTCCGCGGGAATGGCAAAGCTAAAGGAAGAACTGGCCAAGAAGAGACGACTTTGCTGAGTTGTACAGACAGATGACTCCGAGAGAAGGCGGAGGGCTGGAGAGAAAGAAAGAGAGTGAGAAGAGGAAGACGAAAGCAGGTCGGAAGATTTGGGAGGAATAAAAAGATGGGAGGAAGGAGGGGAGGAAAAGAACATAATAGGAGAAAAAGATGGAAAATATTTGGGAGAATAATAAGATGGGAGGAGGAGAGAATAAAAGCAAGGAGGAAGTGAGAGAGATAAGAGGAGGACAGAAGATTGGGGAGGAATAAGAAGATGGGAGGTGGAGGGAGTGAAGCGGGAGGGGAGGGGGGTGCGGGGGAAATTTGAGCAAAGAAGGATGGAAGATTGAGGAAGAAAGATGGGAAGAGGGAGAGAAGGAGGAGGGAAGGAGGGCGGAGTGGGGGGGGGGAGGAAAGAGAGAAAAGTTTGAAGAAAAGAAGAAGATTGTGGAAGAATAAGAAGATGGGCAGGGGTGGAGGGGAGAGGATGAGATGATGAGGACAGGACGATGGAAAATTGGAAAGGAATTGTAAGAGAATAGAAGGAAAAAGAAAAGCTGTTTATGTTGCTGCTGTTGTTTTTAAATAACTGAAATTTGTCTTCCGATGTATGTTGTCGTTACTGTTGTTGTCGTTGTTTTCGTTTTTATTGTTGGTGTTCGTGTTTATATCTATCAGTTTACGCCTCCCTCCCGGTTCTTGAGAGAACAGAGGAGATGGAACATTGCAGTGCAATAAGAAGTTGTTGAGAAGGAGGTAGAGTTGTCGATCGTGTTGATCTTAACTCTAAAATTTTCTTTTGGAGTAAAATAGTGTTATTGTTTTTTGCTCTCCACCTTGGTCAGTGTTCGGAAGAAGTGAAGAATGGAAGATTTTGAAAAAACGTGGATGATAGGCTAGTACGTATGAAATTTCACATACTGATAGGGATAATTTTCTGTGAGTGCCTCTCCCGCGGGGGCCCCGGGTATATAAGTAGGTTCTTTGCTCCCACCTGCGGGCGGTGAAAGCCTGCCATTGGTGGGATGTCTCCCATGAAATGCCATCCTCAGCGTTCCAGGGTGACATCTCTTTTCTCTCTCCTGGCTCCTGTCTTCTGTCCCTCTCTCTTTCCTCTCCTCTTCTTGACGTGTAAACTTATCGTATTTGGCACAATATAGCCGTAATCCTGCTGATGTGCCGTTAACCCTCCCCCCTCCCCCTACCTCAAAAAAAAAAAAAAACCCAAACCATCAGTGCTTTTGATTTTTAAGACTGATTAATTCAACAGTACTTTAATACAATTTTTGAAACTAAGATTTAACTTTCTTTACTTGATGTTTTTCCTTTCGATGTCCGTTGGTTTTGCTTGTTACTGTAATAGACTGCTTTTCGTGGCGATAGTTCCGGTTTTTAGATGTCGTTCTATTATTCTTTTTGTAAGAGATGTTGATAATCATGTCCTTATACCACTGAAGCAGAGTTTTCGTTCTGGGGTGAAAAGTTGACATCTAGATGTACGGGTGATAAATTGGTCTAGACTAGTCCTGGGTAACTGGGAGCTTGGGGGAAGAGAGAAACAGAGGAGATCATGGGTTGGCTGGATTAAAGAGAGCTGGAGAGGTGGATAGAAATATTAGAGACTGGAAAAGTGCTTTACATTAATATATGTGTCAATGTGCGGGCAGTTTTAAAGTTCTCGAATGTTTGTGCGTATGTGCGTATGTGTATGTGCGTCTGCTTGTTAGTATTTAGTCCTTACCCAGGATTAATAGTTGATATCTAACTACCGTCTGTAGATCAACTTTAATGCTAAAAGTGGGCGGCTTAAAAGTAGTTTCAGCCTACTTAGTGAACTGTTCGTTTAAAAATTCAAACCAAGCTGTTTGATAGTCTCAAAATTCTCACTACCTCTTCCTAAGCCTTCTCGTGGTTTGGTCGTATTAGAGAAATCCGTTAAGTGCGAAGGGCTTTTCCTTCTCATGCTGTGTTTGGGCGCACATGATAATGTATGTGTTCGTGTGATCGTGAGCGGGGATTTAAATTGGTGTCTGTTACTTTAGCGGGGATGGGTCGAAGATCGACAGTTGTGTTTGATAGTTGCTGTTTGTGACAGTTGTTGTTTGTGATAGTTGTTTGTGACACTTGTAGTTTGTGATACTTGTTATTTGTGCTTCTTGTTGTTCGTGATTCTTGTTGCTTTTGATACTTGTTGTTTGTATGGATGTTATGGTTTATAGTGAACGGACTGCTGTCATAACATTTGTGTAGATAGATTACTTGTCCTCTTGAAAAAAATCCTCCTACCTTTGATGTTAAATTATGTTAATTAAAGTAGCATATAGTCTCACAAACATAGGCTAAACTTTCATCAGCAGCATCAGATCAGGCAAAATCACTTCATTCAGCTTATTTACTGCGCGGGCATATCGATCTGAATGTGCCATTGCCTAGGAAAGCCCTACCAATTTCTCAAATTATCAAAAGAAAAGCGTGGCAGTATGTTTGATGTGCCCGGAAAATTCGATCAGTGAGTGTGAAATAACACCACAAAATGACATAATAAAATCGAAGCGCTGCCTACGTATTTACCGTACCATATTCTTTTTGACCACAGATCGATGCATTCAAAATTATGCCGTTAGAGACAAAGCAAGCCAAAGGGCTGGTTTTGTATCTACCACTGTCGTTTATATTGCATGCACGTTGAATTGTAGTCAGAAACAAAGAGAATCAGGGACGCACCTGACTGAAACGTTTTTCTGGAAACCCCCATAGCAACAGAGCCATTGATTTTCTAATGATGACACAATGGACCGTTCCCAAGTAGCTCTCCAATGCTAGAAGAATGTTAAAGCTATTTTACCAAACTTGACTTCCGCTTTCTCAAAATAGCACAGTCTATCTTAAATCTGGTCTTTCATCACGATCTCTATCAATTGTTGTTTATTGACGTTTTAGAGACATAGGAAAGAATGCTAGGACACACCATCGTATTTTTCTTTCGCATTGATGGGGCATTGTAGTGTACGATGTTTCCTCAAACCAGACGTTTGCAATCATAGACAAATAGCTGGTGTCATAGGTCACCTTTATATGTTATATCTAGAAGTGGGAATTACACATGGGGATATCATGAAAAGTCAGGCATATCGACATTTTCTTGCCCTGTGTTTCTGGCGTAGTCATAATGTTTTATACGATGGTTCCATGGTATATATACAAGCACATGCGTTGCATAACATGTGTACAGTTAGAAAAAGTGGTTGTCGAGTTAACTATCCCTTTCAGACATCATTCACGAAGAGGAATCTACTGAAGTGTTAATTCTCAGATCATCAAGGCATACATAAATAATATCACAGAGGAGTTCATGATATTAATGTTGCTGTATCAACGGGCAATAATAACATAGAGAAAAAATAGTCAAGTGCTAGTGTTGATATCATCAATGCATTATCTTTGAAGAGAATGTAAGGTTACTATGTCTATATCAAAAAGCACTGTGAAGATGTTCTTGACATGAACGCGTGAACTTCAGATTATGCTTATTAATAATTTATAACTGGTCTACTTTGTCTTTGTTGAACTTTTTTGTGTGAATTTATCATATCAGAAAAAAGGCAATTTGCTAGAGATGAAATGCACCGGTACTTAATGCAAATGAAGGTATTGCGATTTTCTTGAAAAAAGATTAATGAGTAAATAAATAAATAAACAAGCCAACCAACAAATAAAAAATAAACACCCTGAAATGGTCAATTTATTAGATACGACTATTTTGATAAGGAGTAAAACAGTAGTCCCCACAGTGATCCTCTGATGTAGAAAACGCCACATTTGTAAAACCCGAATGGTTTGAATGACCACTCGTAGGATGTCCTTGTTCAGAACACGTGGAGCTGCTCAGCAAGGCCAAACTAGAAAATGAAAAAATTCACTGGAAAAATTGGATGACACACATTGAAATCGAATTTATGATTCTCTTGATGGAAAACTGTGGGAGGTGTTGGCTTCATTTTTTAAATTATTTTTTATCTGCCTGAGATGGCGTATGAAGATAGTGTTACCAACGCCATTTTAAAAGTACACAAAACAAACAAATAAAAACAAACAAACAAACAACGACAAAAAAGGAGTAGGCGAGGAAAGAAGAAAAGAAGAGCAGGAGTAGGAAGTAGAATAAAAGGATAAAGAAGAAGACAGAGGAACAAAAAAAAAAAAAGAGGGGGGAGGAGGACTGAGAAGAAAGAGAAAGAGAAAACTGAGATATAGAAGAGAAAGAATCACAAGGAACAACAGGAAAAAAAACAAGAAGAAGAACAAACAACAACAAGAGCGGTAGCAGCAGCAACAACCACAACACGAACAGAACCAGAACTAATCACTATCAATGGCCAACTCACGCTTGACATAATATTACAGCTTTATCGCATTACGTGGAAGTTATTTTAATTTGCCGTATAAATTTTTATATTGGGGACAACTTGACATATACGCTTGAAAATCAAAAGTGTTGGCTAATTAGAGTAAAATAACAGGCATCTGCCGGTATGAGCTTCCATTAATTGTGAAATCTTAGGACGACGGAAATTTTGAGCCTTTTAATTGTTTTTTTTAGAAATTGACAAACGTCGTGGTGTCTAAGATTAACTCTCTCCCAATATTGCAAAATTTGTTTTTAGAGGAAATAAAAGTAATATAATCATTAATTAATATAGAATAACGTGGTTATCTGTCTTTTATCATGGTCATTGACGCAAACATAGTAAAAGAGCAGCTTTCTTTCATCATTAAATTGCTATCTTCTTTAATGTCAGTATCGACCATGCAGTTTGCGTTGTTTAACGTAATATGAATATTTAAGCTGTTGATCAAAGCAAACTGTTGCCATCTGAAAGCATCTAATGAGTTCTTTTCAGGATCCATTTAAGCTTAAATTACTCCGCGTTTCTTTTAATGAAGTGCTAGTGTTGTTTATCCTCAATGTATTATCGTTGAAGAGAACGTAAAGCACTGTGAAGATATTCTTTACTTTAGTGCAGGAACTTCAAATTATGATTGTCAATAATTTAAAAGTGACATACATTGTCTTTGTAGCATCTTTTTGTGAATGAATCATATATAAAGTAAAACCCAGATTGAAAAAAACAAGGTGATTGTAAGATACGAAATATGAGCACAGCGGCACTTGATACAAATCAGAGTTTTGGTATTGAAATTTTAACATTTTTTTTTAATTCTTAAAATTGAAGTAATTAGTCACGTGATGCTTTGGCAACTTGATACAGTAGCATTGTTAAAAGTGACATTATGAGGAATAGTTAAGGAAAAAACAGAAAAAATAGTCAGAAGGAAAGATGGACCGACAAATCCAGGAGTGGACTTAGATAAATATATGCGGAAATTCAGGCCTTCGCCAACAACCTTGACTGGTGGAGAGGACTAATATAATAGAGAGCGTTTATATAGCGCTTTACCCCGTACAGTATGCTCTAAGCGCTTTACAATCTGTTAGTTCACAATTGGTCCATGTAATGTCCCGATCACTCAGTGCCACTATAGAAGATGACAAACATGATGAAGATGATGGTACATTTTACTGTGATCTTTGATTGAGAAAATAAGATGAAATCTTATAGTGACCTACCAAAAAAAAACAACAGGAAAGTG
The DNA here is from genome assembly GCA_039654565.1 of Peronia peronii. Lineage (NCBI taxonomy): Eukaryota > Metazoa > Mollusca > Gastropoda > Systellommatophora > Onchidiidae > Peronia > Peronia peronii. The sequence continues at coordinate 15,436 of JBCEWB010175527.1, forward strand.
AGAAAAGAACACACAGGCAGACTGACGGGTTGTAAATGTGGTGGTAGTATGGGAGCGGGGGGGAGGGGGACACACGCACACATAGAGTTTGATATTAAAATTGATGAAGAGATAGGTTGGTCTGAGAGAGATGGAGGAAGAAGGAAAGAAAGAGCCGGAGAAAGAGAGAACCATAGATGGAGATGAGGGAGAGAAAGAGAAAAGAGAGGGAGAGGGAGAGAGAGAGAGAGAGTAACTACTCATTTGGGGGGGGGGAGAGGGGGGGATTCATCCAGATTCCCTCATTCCATAATTCCATTGCTATTTTAACTCTTCCACATTTTCTTTATCACGCCTTGCTGGCTATTATCCGTATTACTAACTCGACCCTCTATATCTTTATCACACTCGTCATTATTAGAATACTTGTCACTTCACAAAAACAAGCATATGATTCCAGCCTTTCACACACAATTAACTTTATCGACAAGCGGCATGTACCACATGCTCACAAACTCATGCCATTATTCTGTTCACTTCCTCCTATGTTTTTTTTCTGGCTACAAGCAAAGGTTTCACGCTGGCGTCTCCATTGTTTGCTCAGAAAAATGTTCAACCACTTTATTCTGTGGCATGTAGTTGAAAACGAAAAACATTCAACCGTTTCATTTTCTAGCATGTCATTGAAGAATAAAAGGGGGGAGAAAAATATTCAACCAATTTCCTTTGTCTGTTCATTTGCCTGTCCTCTCTCTCTCTCTATCTTTCTCTCTCTTGCACTCTCTCTCTCTTTCTCTCTCTGTGGTATGTCCTAGAAAAAAAAATACGAGAAAAATAATCAGCCGTTTCATTCTCTTACATATTTTTTAAAGAAAAAAAAAAAGAAAAAAAATACACATCGGGGAGAAAACAACCTCTTGAATGTGTCTATTTATTCATTTTATTGTTGTTATTGCTGTTAGTTTATCAACTAAAACAAAAAAAAAAAATTAAAAGGAATAATAACTGCAAGGTGTCTCTGGTTGAGCGCTTGCCTCCCTTGAGATTGCTCTCGGAATGTGGCCATTGATTAGAAATTTGCTTCCGCTGTTTCTGTCGCATTTAATGCTTCAATTATTCCTTGTGCAATTTCATGGCAAACCTTTGAAGTCAATTACGCAATGGTCGTGTCTTCTCTCCGCTTCTCTGTTTTCTTGGCTTCTTTTCATCTGCCGGGCGAGACCAATTGACGTTCTATTGTTCTGGGTCTGTGAGTGTGTACGTGTGTTTGTGCGCTTGTCTCTTCCTTCTCTCCTTCGTCCTCTCTGTCTATCGATCTATTTAGCTATGTGGGAGTGCCTGTGCTGCTGTCTGTCTGTCTGTTTGTCTATCTGTCTGTCTGTCTGCCTGTCTATCTGTCTGTCTGTCGGCCTGCGAGTTTGTCCATTTCTGTCTCTCTTTCATTCTCTCTCTCTGCCCCTCTCTCTCTCTCTCTCTCATTAAAGCTGTTTGCATGTTTACTTACAAAACGTTCTCTTCATAACAACACCACTTTACTTATTTACAGAACCCAATCGTCTCCTTTCCCTCCTGTTTCTCTCTCTCTCTCTCTCTCTCTCTCTCTCTCTCTCTCACTCATTCACTAACCTACTGCATGCTGACATTTTATTAAATCTAGATAAATTAATACAGCTAATCAGATTCCGAGGAGAACAAACAAAATAATAAAATTTGAACCTAAAAATAACAAATCAACAACAACAACATTCAAAATCTACATCACCAAGTTAAAGAATGACTGAGAGTAAAACAAACTTGACCACTTTGCAACTAATGGAGACATCGCCATATTTTCTTCTTTCCTTACCAAGTTTTCACTAGTCCTTAGACTCTCTACCACATCTCTTTCACTTTCTCTCTCTCTCTCTCTCTCTCTCTCTCATCTTCTCTCTCTTTCTCCTTCAAAAGCTGAAAATAAAATCACACTGAGATAAATAAATCTAGTTAATACAATTTTTAGATGAAGTAAAATAAATAAGTAGAAAGCACGCACATGGACCCCGCGCCTGCGGACACACATACGCACAGACACTATGCACACATACACACACACATACACAATTGAATCAAACAAAAGGAAAAACAAAAACAAATCAACAATAAGATATCAAAGTTAATTCCCTAGAGCCATACTGAAGGACGGTGATACGTCTTGTAATACACGCGCGAGACCAATGGAGACCGCCATTTTTCTTCCTTTCATTACCAAGTTTTCAACACAGAACCTCAAGTTCGTGGGCTTCCTAAAACAACTTTCTCTCTCTCTCTCCCTCTCTCTCTCTCTCTCTCCCTTTTTTTTTATTTTGAAAACAAAATTAAATTCAGATAATTATTCTAAGTAATACAATTATTAGCGAACTAAAAGCTAACTAAATTAATAAAAATAAACACACACACACGAAACAAAACAAACAAAAAAACAAAACAAAACAAAACAAAAAAAAAAACAAATCGACAAAACAAAAGTTATCAACAACAGGCTATGTTCCATAGTAGAGCTGAAGAATGACTAAAGGCAAAATGAACTTGATCAACTTGTAAATACACTGGGCAAACGGGGACACGGCCATTTTTCTTTCTTGACCACCGAGCTCACAACATTGAACTCAAAGTCCGAGTGCTTTTTGGTACATCTTGACCACAGGAGAGGCCATCCTATCGTCATATTGCATACGTCACATGGGCCATGACGTAAGCACGTCACTGGGAGCACAATATTAGCCCGTCACCAGCCTGTCTCGCCGGGGGATTCCTGAGGGCTCGTGAGGGCCTGAAATTTATCAGGCCTGTCGTGCAGTTGTGACAAATTTGTGTGCCACTCCAGCTGATGGCTTGTGTCACCTGCGTGACCTCTTGTGTGTATGTGTGTGTTTATGTGTGTGTATGTGGTTGTATGTCGAGTAAGGGTTAAAGAGAAAAAAAAAGTGTTGGCTATATGGTCAGATTTTATAAACATTATGAGCCAAGCATGTTTGTCTACATCCTGTGATTAAGTTTTTTTTTTTTATATACCTTGTAAGTATGATTATTACTGATCTCTGTATTCCGTAGTATCTGAAAGATAAGACAGATGATGACAAATTATGTAGTTTGAACTAATTCTGTATATCTATATAATTTTATTACATAACGTATTTTCCGACGACATAAAGACAAAAAGAACATATTGTGTGCATGAATTTTGTACATTGTAAAAATCCGTGATTAGAAAAGAATTTTAAGTTTATTCATAATTTACATCCAGTAATTCATGACAAAACTGCACTTCTGGGAAATGTTCCATTGAAGATAGTTTGCACTTAGTGTAATGCAGGTATTTGTGTCAATGACATTTAGAGGGATATTCGGAAATTAGTCATTACATTTTATAATTCCAGACAGATTTATACATTCATACGAAATGAACGGTAAGAATGAAATAGATGTTTAATTTTGTATAATACAGACAATCAAAGAATGAAAGTAAGAAAGGAGAAAAAAGCAGTCTTCGAGAAAAAAATGGAAGAACGAATTGTAAACGAAAGAAAAATAATAAACAATGGAAGGAAAAAGAAAGAGAGAAAAAAAGATTGAAACCAGGAAAGAAAGAGAAAGAAAGAAGGCAGGAAAAGAAAAAAAGAAAGACAGGAAGAAAGAAAAAAGAAAGAAGAAAGAAAGAAAAAAAGAAAATAAGCAATAACCTTAAGGCTTCGAAAGGGACAACATGAAGGGAATATGGAGTGTCATACATGTAACATGCCCGCAAGTAGGTAAGTCAAGAAGGAAAGATGGGCAAACTGGGATGACTAAAGCGCCCAGCACGAGGACGAAAGCCTGGCAGTCAGGTCAAGGGAGCTTATCATAGCAGTAACAGGGGCAGATAATGACGTGGATAAAGGGGGATAATTAGGTGGACAAGCAAAAGCTCCGAGAGCTAATTTCATTCAGGCACACCATAACCCCCGCAGGCTGCTAAATTTGACTGCAGTTTTTGATTAGGTTAGCCTGACACGAGCATCGATGTTTGGTCGTTTGAGGGCCGCCTGGCAAGTCTTGTGTTTTATGGCTTTGGCTTCCCTAGCAACCTTAGCAACCCCGCAGCTCGAGTTGGGCAGGTTTTTTTGCTTTTTAGCGAGGGATGTCAACGAAATAATTACTGCAATTTCCCGAAGACTGAGGGATGCATTACACGGGCTTGATTGCAATTGTTTGCCACTGGGGAAAACTGATGAGAAATTGCATGCGCCCCCCTGATGCTGGACCCGACCCAGTATTACCGCCTGTCTAATTAGGGATGAAAACTTGAACAGGTTTAAATGCCTAACAACTATCTGGGTTCATCATCTTGGTTCCACAATCTTTATCCTCCAGCTCCAACCTTTTGTTTAATTCTATGAGATCAAGAAAAGGTCTTCTCAAAGTTAGTGGATCGCCATTTCCGTTTTCATTATCAGTTGGTAGTAAATATCATTTGATTTAGTTTGTCTGTTCTTAGGATATAAATATCACTGCCCTCTGTCATAGATAGTGTTTAAGACGAAGAGTGTAGATCAGTTCTTGAACTGAAATAAGATGAAAGAGAATAAAACATGTATTTGAAATCACCTAATTAAAACAAGGATATATAGACTTATCATGTGCCTGTACATAATTTTTAAAACAAAAAAAAGAAACAGAAAAATAAAAGGAAAGAACCAAAGATAAAAGTTAAAAAAAAGAAGAAGAAGGTAGGAAAGGAAGAAAGGAGAAAGGAAAGAAAAAAAAAACAAAGACGGGATGAAAGAAAAAAAACTGAACAAATGGAAAAAAAGAAAGAAAGAAAAATTACAGAAAAAGAAAAGAAAAAGAAAGAAAGAAAGAACAAACAAAGAAGAAAGAGAGGGACAAAGGAGAAAAAAAAGAAAAGAAAGAAAGAAAGAGAAGAAGAAAGAATAAACGACGATGAGAATATGATTATAAATAATAGAAAGGAAGGAGGAAATTGAAACTCAAAAGAACTTGTGCGGCATTTATAAAATAGCAGAGAGCATTAAAAGTATAATTCACTAAACAAATTTACAAATATTTTCCTAACTCGTTAGCCCAAGCGTGAGGATTTTGCCCTTTAGCATAAATTAACACTATGATTGTAGAGAATAGACATTTTTATCAGAGAGGATGTCCGGGCCACAAAAGGATTCATGACCATCTCAAATCCCCTGAATTGCTTTCACCAAACAACCCTCAAAGCTTGTCCTGGACTCATGGACTGAAGGCATTGAACAAGTGAGACCATTCATATTGTTATAACTTAATCCCTTGGTGGTATTTTTCGCAAATGGATGTCTGAATATGTGGATGGAGCTCAGTGTTATCGGCTGTTACTAAAAGTGACAGCACGTATGAAAATACGGACAGACAATATTTTCTGTTACATGATTCACCTTTGTATTAGCTAGTTTGACTTAAGGAGAAGATGATGCCATAATATATCTCGATTTACTTTATCCTGCCAAAAAGTGTCATTTCGAAAAGTATTTTATTATTGGCACTGACAGTAAGAAGAAAGGGACAGAAGAAGAAGAGGAGGGTAAAGAAGATGAAAATGATAATGATAATTATTTTTTGTTGTTGTTGTCTTGAATAAGAACCAACAGGATTCGAAAATTTGGCCAGCACCATCAGTCTATTCAATTTTTAATTTATCAGTTTGTTTTTTGTTTCAGTGGAATTTTTAGTTTATTTATGGGTTGTAACTTCATATCTAAATGTGAAGACATTTCTATGAACTGATGACAATGATGATGATGATGATAATGATAAAGAAAATGGGAAGGAAAAAGTAGAAAAAGAAAAAGAAAGAACAACAACAGCAAAAATCGTACAGTGAAGGTTATGTCTGTGTCTGTCTGTTATTCTTGTAGTATGAGTGCCAGATATCCCCCTGTATTGCTACACATAAGACGCGGATCTGCAAGAAAACAATTCAATTAAAAAAAGAAATATTATTTAATAACTGTACACACTGACAAATTGACCAATCATATTATTTGAGGTAATCCTAAAATTAAAAATGAAGTTACCAAGACTGCCCAGAAATACAAACATTACATCATCGGGCTTACCATACGAGTATTAATATGGACAGTCAACAAATTTTATTTTACAGGCATGTGGCAGTGTTGCAGACTCTTTAATTTTCCAACACTCTTGTTTTGGTATGTTGTAATCAAACTGTTGATTATCTAATATAGCAGGAAAAAAATGCTTTTTCTGACGCTTTTGATTGATTCATATCGATAATCACTGACCGGCTATACCCTTTATAATCATAGACAAAAATGAGTCTGTTACCTCAAATTTTCTACCTGATTAGATCGATTTCTCAAAGTGCGGTCACAATATCTCTAGAACTTCTGGATTAAATCCCTGGCTGGTCTGGGCATTGATGGGAGCTTGTTGGGACACAAGAGAGAAAGAAATGTCCCGCTAGTTCTCGATAATTTCATTCTTATCACCCCATTGACTGTGGCCGATAACCCCTGATGGGCGGGAATAAAAACCTTCTTTGGGCCACCACCGGCCACGGAGACTGGTGAAGTCCTGATTGCTCTTTTGGGCTGCATTATCGCCTCTTCCAGCCTGTTTGAAAACTCCCCAAGCGCAGAGGGGTGGACATGAAAACAAAGTTAACATGTGCCGAAGGGGGGGGGGGAACTCTTTGAAATCTGGAAGTCATGCAGGGACAGGGAAATACCCAGTCAGTCAGCGTTAAGGTACTTTAATAAAACGCCTTTTTTCATTAGAGTTCAATACTCATAGGTTATCGCCATCTAGTTAAATGTAAGTTTCCCCAATATCAATCGTAAAAGTGTCAAGAGAATTTGTTGTATCATTAGAGTTTATATACTGGTTCTTAACTGATGTTCATGAATTGACAATTCAAGCCTAAATAGTATATTAACCCTACGAGTTACAAGAAAAGACGAGAATAATAGTGCGTTCGTGATCTATTACTTCCCATCTGAAAAGCGTCAGCTCATGATCATAGATAGCATAAGACGAACAATATTGTAATCACGATGCCACTCGGAGTACAAGTATCAATTAAGGCATTTTATCGCTGTTGCTGTCTGAAGGGATTTGCCCCTTGACACTTCTAGGATTAAGAATTGAACAGTATTACTGAATTACATGTTCTCTGAAAAGTACTTCATATATAAATAATAATGACTGCATCTTTCAGCAGATCGACCTTTTTGACGTTAACAGGTTTGAGAGACAACTTGTTGCATCCATTTATTTTCTAAAAACTACTTTTTCTTCACAGTGTGTTTGACGAGACATCGTAAAACCAAAGGGTGATTTTTCCTGGAAACAGCGATTTCAGAGAAAGGGCGTTTCGTCGAAATACGTTCGAAAATTAATGGTGGAAGCCAGAGATAGAGTCGTTTTCTAACGACCAAAATCATGAAAGACAGAGAGAAAAAAAAAGGACAGAGGAGGGACCCCCATTTGGTTCGTTAATGGCCCTGCGAACGTGACAAACAGTTTTCTTCGTTCAGATAATCCCCTTTTTCTCTGTGTCGGCAGTTTCTCTTTCTTCTTTTTTTTTGGAAAGTTGAAAAGCCACGGTGGTTTATCGAGCCAACAGCAACACAAGATGGCATCTCAGTTCCTGGAGTTCTGATTTTAACCAGGATCCGTCTTTTTTTCCCCTTAAATTACACATACACCCACATAGTAAATCATATTCAGACACACAAACTCACAAACAGAGTAAAATCCCTCTCCCTTCCATTTCTCTCTTTCTCTCGCTTCCCCCCCCCCTCCCCCGGCCCTCAACAATAACGACCACCTTACTATCCGTCACATTTTTAACACACACACACATACACAAATATTAAACCACTCACGCCATCAGCAGTGTGAGAAAGAGAAATGGAAAATGAAATCCCAACAATCTCACAAGGTCAAAGTGAAACAGTAACCTAGCAGCCTTACATGAGACAAAAAGCCGAGAATAAAACCAGATCTGGCCGAGAGGGGATTATGTACTCCATGTATTTAATAAGGGGGGGGGGGTGGCTTTGATATCCTGGGAAATGAAACTTTGGAGATCTTGATTAAAACCTCTAACAACGAAAACGACAATAATTGCTTAAATCGATGTTATACAAGCTCACGAGATAGCCGTCCGCAGGTGGCCGAGAAACGTATTAGAAAGTAACCGTATACTAGCGCTCAGATCCGATATTCAGTCACATCGGAAAGGCTGAAATAAAGACAATCAGGCAAATATGACACTTATTTGTAAATCTACCATTCAGGCTGCTGGATGAATTTTGTTAGAATTAGAGATTTACGCTCAAACGTGATATTTACTCTCTTCGTGGATGAAATAATAAGATAGAAGATGGAAAACTCCCCATTTACATCCGGTAGATGACATCACTTCGAGTGAGCCGAGTGAGGAATGGCTTTTCAAATTAAAATCTGCTCACGTTTGAACAGGTCGAAGAATTGGCGTCGAGGGTATAGGATTAGCTTTAGAGTAACTGTTTTAATAGAAAAAAAAGATATACTTTGTTATATATTTAATCTTTATTATATGTTGAAAGTGGAGCGTTTTTTCAAATATGGATGCACGTACTCATGTATGACAAATGCGTCTTTTGCTGCTTCATATTAATCTTATGTCTGCATTTGTCCCAGTTTATTATGGGTTTCATTTCATTTATGATTAAACCGATTGTGTATACTCAATTTGCTTTTTACATTCTCAAAAACTTACACAAACACCCCAGTCACATGTAATACCCATATCGATAACCTCCTTGTTACCCCCAATACCCCCCGCCTATGCATGAGAAATCTCGTGAAAATAAATGAAATGTACCAGAAAGAGAGATATGCATTTGCCGGATAGTCAAGATAAACGAGCCTGGAAGGGACTTAACTCCCCTGGGCCCGCGAAGATCAATTATTTCCCTTGAATGGCCAGCCATACAATGATAAGGCAGGAAGACACCAGAATCAATGAGTCGTACAAATGGGATCGCGGATGGGATAGATAGAAAGAGGGGACTCAATTACAGTTGACTGTCGTGTTCATTTCAAGGCCTCATTTCTTGCTCGGTATGATGGACTGTTTACATGTATTTATTGTAGTTTAGCTTTAATTGAGCGATAGATAGGATCAGATGTTATTCGGTTCGATTACAGGCAGGCATTGGAAATAAAAAATGATACATTTTGAAGGCTTATGATGATCGTGAGACTCCAGGAAGAGATGATAATAAATGGTCGATGCCATGATGGAGAACAATGTGCTCATGAACTGAGGATTAAAATAGATTTATTCCAATTAAGGGAAAGGCTGGAAGTACCCTCGTCTATTTTTAGTAGGCGGTACAAACACTCCAAATTGTTCACAAGTTTCCTTACTTCTCGGTTTGACCCTGTTACGGCGGGTAGGAAATGCATGACTTAAACTCTTCGCTCTGAGCCTATTGAACCCAGATGCCCTCCAAATAACAACAGTCGTGAGTAGTGTTAATGATTTAATGACGTACGAAAACGCCTGACACACTTCCGGCATTGAGTTTTTCCTGAAATTTTGCGTTCTACTTGTGTTGTGGGAAACTGTGGTGGAGCTTAACACATATAAGTGAGTGTTCTATTTTTAGCACGTGGTATAACCACTCCGTCGGGGATTTCCAGACTTGTGCTAGTCGAATATGAACCATTGTCTCAAGATAGGGCAGGGCTGCATAGAACTTTTTTGCTGTTCAGTGGGTCTGTCTATTTATTTATCTTGTCTTTTAATGTACCCATCGATAGATCCTCCCATCCTCCCATCCATCCATCCATCCATCCATCCATCCATCCATCCATCCATCCAGTCATTCATCCACCATCCATCCATAATTAGTTTTTTTGTCCGC
>JBCEWB010175528.1:0-10116 GCA_039654565.1 Peronia peronii
TTACAATGCTTGTGTTATACCTCTTGTACTTGGCAAAGGGAAGTAATTTCGCTGACGGTCAAAATGGCTCATTGAATGTGTTAATTTCTTTTGCTGGATTTTCCAGTTGGTGGGTAGTTAAAATGAAAGTGAATTTTGGATTGAGTTGAACAGGAATATACAAATCAAATCAGAATATGAAACATGTTGGATGTTTGGCTTTAAATGAAGTCGTAAAATCTGTATATGATGAAGTCAAAGGCAAACAGGTATTCAGACCTTTTCCTATCACTTTACAAGAAAACTGTTTTGTCACTACGCATGCTGAATGTGTGTTCGGTTATCACTAAAATTTCACTTTAAATACTGATGACTTCATTCACCACTGACTTTTCATTGTACTTATGGAAAGTAAAAAAATTTGAAATAGTCATTTTTGTTGTTCTCTAGTAAACTAAGCTCTTGGTTTTCAGCATTGCAAAGCAGCACACAGATATCCAAAATGTCTCTCCCATAATTCAACCTTACTTGTAGTCCAGCAACTGCTGACCATTGAATTTTACAGTCACAAATTAGTTCAGACAGAGTTGTCTCACAGAGATATGAAAAATGTTAAGACAATATTGGTTTGTACTATATCATCAGTGAATGTCGGATCTGGATCTAATACTTCTTTTGCAGATGACCTCCTCACCTGTAGTACCTCGTGAGCTAGCAAGAAGAAAAGCGGTTGAAAGTTCTGAAACTCAAGACTATTCAGACCCAAAAATTATCGTCACACTCACATCTTAACCCCTTCCCCTCCCCACCCTTCCCTTCAGCCTCATCTCTTCCAATGGTATCTTCCCACATGGCACAGATTCACAGTTTGTTGTTGTCATTGGTTTTGTTTTTCTTATATATTTATACAAATATCATTATGATATTTATTATCATCACAAAAAAAAAAAAATTACAAAAGAAAACAAAAAATAAAAGTGAAAAAGATTGGCATCAAAAATATACAATCATATTCTTACATCATGAATTTCAGTGTCAAATAATACAATATTATATTGAAAACATTATATTATATCAATCATGCATGGAAAAGCAAACCAGAGAATTGTTTGAAGCAAAGTCATATCTACATTGATTATGGCCAAAAAAGTGAAGGGAGCTAGCTAAAAAAAAAAAAAAAAATCAGCAAACTCACTTCAATCTTTCATTATGATTCCAGAAAAAAAAAACAAAAAAACAATTGACAATACATAGAATAAAAAGATGAGGGCAAAACCAGATCACTTCTTTTTATCTTTTGGGCAAAATTCATGTCATCATCAAATAATTCATTTTGAGAACCAAAATTTTCACATCCAAGGATATCTAAAACATTTCTTGAAATGACAAAATGTACTCTATCATTACATAGTTTTTGTTTCGACAAACAAAACCCAAATTCTCATAACATTAGAATGATGAGTCAAGTATCTCTAACTTTCAAATAAACTACCACTCTTTAATAAAACACATCAAACAAATCTTGGGGGATCTAGCCTCCTTCTTTCTGTGGTTCTAAAAGGTGTGCAACATTATCTACTGACTAATTTTGATGTTCTGCTTGTTGTTGACTTGGGCAAATTGGCAGATAAAAGCATGTACTTGTAAGTATATTTGAAACAAGAAAGCTCCACGAAGTGTCGAGTGTTGTATAACATGCCTTATCATCTCATGGATACCAGTTTGTTGGTATTAAGTCCAGCACAGAACTGTCATAACTGTGTTCTCATAAGGGTTACATGATACCAAACTGAAAACAATACAAAATAAAAGACAAAAATACATATCTCATGGCCTCTAATGTTGGCTCTGTTAACTCCTCTGTTTTCCTCTTGCATAATGTTTCGTTTGTTCTGATGCAACAATTTGTAGGAGATATCGGTTATTGACAATGATATAAGTCAAAATGCAACTGATGTGTCATGGTACTCTGGGATTCCTGATCATGAAAGCTATCAGATAATGTCAATGAAAAAAAGAAATACCCTGCATCAACAGACTTACCAATTAATTCCTTAAAGCCAAAATGACATAATCTATCAAATGATTTGTTCTATAAACAGTTTTCTCAATGTCTCAAAAATGTCAAAAATGACATATGCCTATACACAGATCTGTGACGATATTATGTTGATAACTGCCAGCAGACAAGAATAGGAAGTGAACTGAAAATCTTTGATGGGAGAAAAAAAAAATATTTCTGTCATTTAATATAAAACAGCCAAATGTTTGTCATTTTTCTTGTTCAGAAATGTGTAGTGATATTAGTATTTGAAGAGAACAGTGATGCTTTTTGTTCCTATACAGATCCAGTAAACACAAAGTTTGTTCTCAGTATAATGTAAATTATACACTGATGCAAATATCAAGTACCATGAAGAACAAAATGAGTAAACATTTACAGTTAAAGTAACAAACAAGACAAAATCTGCAAAACAATTACATGAGCAAAATCACCAAAAATTCATAAGAAAATATAGATCTAGGCCACTGCTTTTCTGAAAGGCTGTCTAGTTTTCAATGCAAGGCAATCTTTTCCATGGAATGGCTCTTTAATTAAATGATTGTTGGAAATCTGGGAAAAAGCCCAGAGATTTTGCATAGCTGGGGGATGTTCTAAGCTGATGACATGTGCATTATGCAAATTTCAGTTTCCAGCGTTGATGGTGAAAGTACCCAGATCAAATCTACAACAAAAAAGGCACATACTGACATCCATTTGCTTGTCAAACTCACAGTTATATAATATTAATATAAATCAAACTCAAAATAATAAAGGTACGATACAGACACTCTACAATTTAGATCTTCACAGTTTATTTCCCATGTTATTAAACATTAGACACACAAAGGAAATGAATGGCAGCCTACTAATTTATTCCTTTTGAGGTTTATTAGGCTATATTTCAACATAAGAAAATACTACAAAGCTTGCATAGCAACAGCTGACATCTTTGATCTGCTATGTTTGTAGCTGGAAAACAACAATGAATGACTCAATACTCTCAGTTATAAAATATGTCTATGGCTACCATTTGAAACAAATCTGCTGAAGAAAATAGAGTCAGTGTAGCATAGTGAGGAGATGTTTGAAGGACATTCACTGACTAAAATCCCAAACTATGCTGAGTTCCATATGAAAAATATAACTGACATATAATTTCTGATAATTTCCCTCACACATATTTCAACCACTACTCTTTTTGTATATTTAATAAAACTGATGACAAACACCAAATACAATGAGTGAGCTTTCCGCCACATTGGCCAATTGACACTTCTAGGGTTAAGCTAACATAAATGACCAGTAATGCCATATTATTGCAGGAATGGTTTCTTGTACTAAAGGGCAATCTATAAGTGCTGCTCAAATATGTGAAACAACATGCTACAAAAGGGTGATCTTCATTCACACATATTCTACTAGTTTCACACAAATGTAAAAAAAAAAATTAAAAAATGAGCCTACCAAATATCAAAATAAAATGGATAACATGTACAGCATCGTAATTTGTTGGCCGATGACAAAATCTAAAAAATTATTAAAGCAATCTTACTGATTATGTTGTAATATACTGACATGGATTGAGCGTCGTGGACTAGGACTATATAAACAATTAAACATTTCACTCATCCCTTATACATTCATAAATCTTCAATATGTATGCACCAATGTTATCTCGAGTTCTGTATCTCTCTCTTCCATCCATCGATCTGCATGAAAATAGAACTAAAAAAAAAATAAGAGAGATCAGATGCTCATAATGTGACTAAAAGATTGTGGATGATAAAACTGCCAAAGTACTGATCACAAATAAGCTGGAGTAGGTCTCCAAATAATAATACTGTATGTCAAAGTTAAGATCTAATTATAGAGTTTTTATCCATTTTTAGAATACCTTTTTGTGTCTTTGGTAACATCCATTATCACATTTAGAGGATTCTTTCTGTTTTATGCCTCAAACGAGTAGCAAAATGCTCAGAAGCTCAACCATGAAAATATCTCTCTAGATATTCATCTTGTAGTATGTTTCTCTAAATCTACAAAAAATTCTAGAATTTCCTGTCAAATGTTAAAGCTCAAAAGGTTTATTATTTGGGCTGTTTCAGCTTTGCTACAGGGGATCACCAAATACACAATCATTTTCTCACCAACTTTGATTTGTTAACAATAGTTAATATTGCATTGTCACACATTGATACAATGAACCAATGGGATCTGGAGCTAGAAGGAAATAAGAGACAGCAAAGGCAAAAAAACTAGAGAAAGCAAAAGGATTTCTCTGGACAGAAAAGGGATAAATATTCTGCTTCATGCATACTAAACACATTCATAGGGATTCAAAAAAAAAACAACAACACCCTGACTACTGCATCCAAGCAGGATACTACTATTTCCAAGCAAAATGTTCCAAGTTGAGCAAATCTCAACAACAAAACAAGAACAAAAATCAGTATAACAGACAATTAAAAAATGTATTTCCTATTCGCAGACTAGAAAATACTACTTGATGGTTCTTCCATCTCTTGACTTACAATGACTATTTCCTTCTGTAGACCAGACGGACAGTCAAACCAGTGAAAAATGGGGTGGAACTGGACAAAACTGTTGAGAGCCCTTGATCAGAATAACCTGTTGCACAGTTAACGTTTAACTGTAAATGACACAAATAAATCTCAAAGTGGGAGCTGAGTGACCATCTCTAAACATTTTGAATAACCTACACTGCAAACAAACTCTGAAGGCTTTACACTGTTCTGCCTGGGTCATATGCTCACACTGGTCATTATGAAATCAAAAGAAATGATAGGATGATGTAATGAGCACTGCAAACACATGAACTTCAGGCTTTTCAGCCATTGTCAGGTTGATCCATGATTACACACCGCTGGTGAACACAAAACTGCATTGTGAACACAATTCATGAGCTTTTTATGATTTACTGGGCGCACCAGTTCATGAACTTAAAAATGTTCACAAAAATTTGTGGTGTTTTCACTGGTTTGCTGAACACGGTGGTTTTCCTGAACGTAAAAATGTTCACAAAAGACACAGCTGTATCAATAATCAGTGCATCATTTACCGATTGCATTGGGCTCATCAACTTAAAACACATTCATAGAAACCCAACAGTAAAGTTGTACCTTTGAGTTTTTTTGTTGTTGCAGGAGGTGTAAATATACCATAACCGTGTTCTCATTGTTATTTTTTCTCACGTTTCATGACACATGCTCTGTTTGCCAAGAGATCAAATGAACAGGGTCAAAAACTGCCCCTAGTAAATGTTAAGAGATCCAAAACCAGTTGTGGGGCAAAAAATAATGATTTGGGATAGGGAGCACCAGCAGCAGAGAAATGCAGCTGGCAGTCACTGATAATTCATCAATTATCGGCAATGATGATGAGCAGACTTGCACCCTAGGGAGAAGCCACCAGTCAATCCCCGGGATCATCCTCTGAGTGCTCGTTTAAGTCCATAGAGGCTAGCTGACTAGAAAAATCCACAGATGATCCGCGTCGACTGCCAAAGGTGTCTCGGATAAAAGCTCCAAACTGGCTGATGACCTGTGGTAAACTTCTTCTTCGTGTCCGTGGATACGAGGCTGGATGACCATTAAACTCTTCATGAACAGGACTCTGTGGACAGAGAAATATCAAATACTAGTGTGAAAATGAAATAAAATATCTTGGAATAGGACAATGTCAACAGGCATGCAACCAAAATCAACACCAGATTGTGTTGATCAGAAGCAGTCTGTTTGAGAAGAAGAGCTGAGAGGTAGATCTATTTTGACTGACAATAAACGTCCTCGTGAAATAAGTAAAACCACTGTAGATATGGTAAGACAGTTCTCACATTAAGCTGACCTGAGTGCCAAGTGTCTTTTCTTGAACATGACCAAATGTGGTTTAGAGCAGTTGGCTTTTAGGAGTTTCTCCAGACACTTTTAGGCTAAAATTTGGACCAATCTTAGAGGATAAAGGTTCTGAAGCACCAGACATTTTTTTTTTTTAAGGAGCTCACCAAATTCCTGCCTCCTGTGAAGGACATGTTAAAATCGTCACTGAGTCTGCGGAGTTCTCTCCCCACCTGCCGCCTGGCTTCCTGGGCTCTGTGTCGCCGGGCCAGCTCCTGCAAGTCGGGCACGGAGACGGCCCTGTCGCGCGGGACAATGTCAGGCAGAGGTGTAGGCATGGGAGGTTGGGGGATGCCACCCTCCGAGCGCCGGCGTAGCTGTGAGGCTGCCGACCCTGCCGGAAGAAAGAAGGGTGATAAGTTAACATGATGGATGGATGGATGGACTGATGGATGGATGGAGGAAGGATGGATGAATGGATGAATGAATGGATGGATGGATGGATGGATGGACGGATGGATGGATGGATGGACGGATGGACAGATGAATGGATGGGACGGATAAATGGGTGGATCGATGGATGGATGGATGGATGGATGGATGAATGAATGGAAGGAAAGATGGATGGATGGATGGATGGATGAATGGAAGGATGGATGAATGGACGGATGGATGGATGGATGGATGGATGGATGGATGGATGGATGGATGGATGGATAATTAAATGTAAAAAATCACATTAGTCGAGCAGACGGGAATATTTATGGACGCACTACATACTGACGGAGTAAACATATGAATGGATGTGTAAGCGATGAGCCAATGGTTGAGAGGAAGAAGGTTGAAAGAGAGAGAGAGAGAGAGAGAATGTTGAAAAAGATATGAAATAAGGAGAAACAAAAGGATTGCAAAATGAGTTAAAAGGAGAAGGGTATCGAGAGAAGAGTGAAATGGGTGAGGGACAGCTGCAGGGGAGAAATGAATGGATGAATGAAACAAAAAAAAAAAAGGGAGGAAAGAAGGATGAAAGAGAGAGGGCGGTCGAAATGGAGGAGGCGGAAAGTTAGGAGGTCAGAAGGGGACGTCATTACACTCTGCAGCCGTTTTATAATGCTCAGACATCTGTTATTACCCATGAAAAGTAAATAAACGACTCTGACTTACGTCAGCAATCTAATACCTAAGATCTGAGTTATGAATTCTTAAAATCTTGCCGTAACATTGCAAGCTAATGAAAGAAGCACCAGTGAGGTGGCTCTCTTCTATGGCTTTCTTGTCATTAAGATCCATTCCCCGTTTGTGTTTACTTCCGTGTAAGAAAAGGGGGGGGGGGGGCGGAAGCGAAATTCTTACGTCCTCATTTCCCTTTTGTGTTTCCTTCCGTGTTTGGGGTGTGACCTCGTGAACTCGGAAGTATAAAAAAGGCGGGCACTAAGCGTTTGTTAAAACGATGTCTGAAAAGCAGTTGGATCTGTGCTCTCCACAAATCAGCTGTCTGGATCAGATATCACAAGCACTCAATGCTAAAAAGATAGATCAGATCCCAAAATTAATGATATTGTTTTCAACCAAGTTAGGCCTACCTTGAATTGTCGTGCTGCGATCATCTAGATTCAGCCATTGTCGTGCAATAAAAAAATGTTGGGGGGAGGGGGGGGGGGCAGAAGCGGTGCCAGGGCTAAAGTTACTTTACTTCCAATATTTCCTTCTATCTTGAAATATGATCTAACATAACATCTGATCTCTACCAGCCTCTGCTTCCTGACTTCTTTGAAGCTTAGAAGTATGAGATGTAATAGAAGGGCAAACCACGGTATGTTCCTGTGGCATTTGATGGAAGACAGCTCGGCAGAACGCGGCATCCATATTCTCGCAAACTAGAAGAAGTTATAAATAATAGTACTATAATCTGGGTCAACACCCATGTAGGTTGCATGATACCATAAAAGGCGGCAAAAGACAGACACAGGTTCCGTCTCCCAAAACTGAGACGGCTGGTCCTCCAGGTTGGGGGTTTGGGCAGTGGGCTAACAACTTCTCTCAGTACAAAAAGCAGCATTGTTACAGAAACAAGAAGACAGATAAACAGCCTAACTCAGCCTTGGACCAACAAATTACAAAGTTTTATAAATGGCTGCTTGAGGAAGATCCTGCGAATCAGATGGCCAGATACCATTCAAAATGTAGTTCTCTGGGAAAGGACAGGACAGAAACCAATAGACATAGAGACAGGTCAACGAAGATGGAGGTGGATGGAACACACCCTTAGGAGGCCATGCAGCAGTACTACAAGGCATGCACTTCGATGGAACCCACAGGGACAGAGAAATAGGTGTAGGCCGCGAACAACCTGGAGAAGATTCATGGAGGATGATTTGAAGAGAGGAGGGCTACAGTGGAAAGATACAGTGAGAAGTGTCCAGGATAGGAGAAGAAGGAAGTCTGTTGTTCGTGGCCTAAACCCTGATACAGGGTGAAAAATGCGTTGATGATGATGTTGATGAATCTGGGTCAGGGGCCGTACGTGTGCATAATATCTATGAGCTAGAGGGGGACATGCAAGTTTGAATACAGAAACTTCTGGTTGATTTCAATGTTTGCCATGATCATAAAAAACAATGCCATAAACAGTATTACTATTGTGAGTGAATAAAAATACTGACATAGAGAGAAACAAAAGCTAGAATAATGACAGCAACCATGATAACAGCAGAGATAGAATACACAGTCAAGACGTTGATAGGCCATTTTGATGTCTCATCATCTGTCTATCTGTCTTTTTGTCTGCCTGCTCGTCTATCTATCTCTCTGTCTGTCTATCTGTCTACTTATCAATTTGGTGAGGCGCCAGTAAATTATGTAGAAAAATTATTTCTTCATCACCAACTGAGAAAGGTTTTTTTCCTGCAATTATCTGACTTGAAATCAGGCTGGGATCAAAGTCTAAGATAAACTCTAAATTTCCTTGTAAACATGGAATGAATCAATGATTTTGAACTTATCAATTTCTGAGTTTCACGTTTCAAATCTATAAACTCTCACTAACCGGTCAGTTTACCGTGCCCAAAACGCTTGCGTGACATCGTGACCAGGGCGTTTCTAATCATCACGGCGAAGTTTATCATTCATCGCAATATATCCGCTAGACGTTTAAATCTAACCTTGAGAATAAAAACTGCCGTTGGTGTACTAAGCTTTCTGTACTGATATTTTTCTACGTTCCAGAAATGACAACTTAGGATTAAAAGCAATAAGAAGATGAACTTAGTATATTGTACTTTCTTACTTGATCGTAATGGTCTATGGAGAGGAAAATGGGTCTTGAGTAGATCGACCCCTTAAAAATTTCTGGGAAAATCAATGACTGAAACAAAAAGGGTTCCCGTGTTATTAAGACGTAGAAAATTGTATAACCCCACTAGGTAACATTGTTGCTGAAAATTAAACAGCAATATTAACGTATTTCACCCTTTCAATGTTAGAACTGAACTTGATTCCTCTGTTTCGTTTCATTAAAGATATTCATGATAAACAGCTCTGCAAACTAAATTAATTGTATTTAATAGACAGACGTCATGAAGACCTGTTTGTTAGTTACTTACTGGTTACAAATAGTTTATATTTATACGTGTACATATCATATCACGTCAATGTTTTGCTGGTAGACTACACAAACATATGTACTCTGCCAACTATTTGACTGTTTTGATTCAACTAACAAAGGACCTCTGGCCACAATCCCTGTGTTTGTCAGGCTAAAATTTGAACTGTTAATCCTGGGTTAAGACTGCCAACTGAAGTTTACCTACAATTAATCCCCACGCGCAATGCTGTAGATAAGATATGGCCTTGGCCTTATGCTATCTTTACGGTCAATTACATTGTAATGCACTTGGTTCCTATTCCATCAATACAGGCATGGACTGAAATGTGTCAAAGTATGCGTTTTCTTACAGAGATATTAAGTTGTTAAAGCTACGAACATCTCTACCACCTGTCTGCCGTGTTGTCTCTCTGCACATGGCTCTCCACCTACTTACCTACTTACCTTCCTGCTTACCTATCTATCTTCATACTACCCACCCGCCTACTTACCTACCTCCCTATCTATAGCCTATCACCTCAATACCTACCTATTTAACTATCTATCTAACTTGCAGCCTCCACATCTATCTATCTATCTATCTATCTATCTATCTATCTATCTATCTATCTATCTATCTATCTATCTATCTATCT
>JBCEWB010175539.1:0-10116 GCA_039654565.1 Peronia peronii
AGATAGATAGATAGATAGATAGATAGATAGATAGATAGATAGATAGATAGATAGATAGATAGATAGATAGATCAAGCCTTTGCTATATTGACATCGATAGTGAATTTTTGTAGCATTTTGACTTAACAAGTATAATAAGCAATGTTTAATTAGAGAACTGACCAAGTCTGTAAAAAGAAAAAAATCCTTTGTTTATCGACAGTGTGGTTTGCTGCAGCATTTTCTGTATGTATAACAAAGTGAAGGAAGTCAACTACAGGTAGGTGAACGCAATTAATCGATAAAGACACAGATCTTTTGTTTGCAACTAGCATTTCACGGAATTCAACAGTAAAATCCCCTTCAAATGTCAATATTATCGGTATCTTAGTAGAAAGCGGAATGCATTTTTAATAAACTGATGTCATTTTTATCATGCCATGTGCCGCTTGCATATTGGAATAATTGAAAATGGAAGATAGTGCACCTTCTACTACTCATGGATGAGATGTAAATATGCCACAGGTGGGATTGTTGTTTATACCGTGGGTAGGTGGTAACTTCAGAGTATCATTGTCTCACTAACTGCTACATCTTTGGTTCGTCAGTCTAAATTATAAACTTTTATGATTACATGAGAGAGACCAACCTCTTAACATTTTGACTCCAGTCTCTCAGTATACGCGCTGTACCTGTAGTGGACTGACATGTCCAGTCAATCAGAAACCGCACCTTTTGTCTTCTGTATGGCGTTTTTCTTTTCTTCCCAGGTCCATTTTTGTCCATTCACTCTTGTTACCAGTACTTTTTTTCTTTTTTGTTCACAGACCCGCCACCCAAGGCCATAGCAAGAGGAATCAGAAACACAGAAGACGTGTCTCTTGGAATGATAATATCACTATGATTTCCTGACATCTTGGAGGCTCTCCAGTCTAATGATTGCCCCATGAGACTATGAAAAACTGACAACTTCTTTCAGCTCACGCGAAAATAAACGAAGTTCTCAGATTTGTATTCTGTGCATATGAAAAACATGTAGCCTGTCGATGGCGACAGAAAAGGAATTTCCTAGAGTTGTATTCTGTGAATACGAAAAACTTACAGCCTGTCATTATACACAAAAAGCGAACTTGGAGTTGTATTTTGTGCCTGCTACTAGCAGGCTATTCTACTTGTGATAGAACCTTTCGTGTGAAGACGAGCCATGTACATCCATATGTCAAATCTCATCCACAATTATCATAGATGTAACAAATCTGTAATTCATCTCACTGTCTAACAATGTATTCTCCAAGATCAATAAAGCCAATTTATATTCATAAATGAACTATTTTCTCTTCTCGGGATCCTCAATGGATCTACAATCTTACGGGCTGTTCTCCAAGATAAGAAAGACTATGACGTTGCTTACACATACATTGCAGGAGTTTCCCGTGTAGATATCAACATAGTGGAGATCTTTTGAGGACTATCCTGAAACAAATAAATTTTAATGTTTAGTTTCAAGGCTTTGTGTCCCTCATTCCGATCTTTAAGGGATATGGTTCTTTTGTGGATCTACTTGTCCTATGAACTTAATGAATATTTAGTCTCAGAGTCGCTAGTTTTATTCCCATTTAGTGAGGGTCGGAATTCTCTTATGGATCAGCCAGGAAACATGTTGTGCATTTACAACTTTCTTTTCTCGAAATCAATCATTGACGGACGGACGAGGTTCTCCTATAGATCCACAAGTCGTGTGCCAGATTTAAAGAAAAAAGCTGTTTATTTTCAGGACCTCTTACCTCAGAGGTTAACCCCCGAAGGATGAATTCCGCTTATGAATCAAAACTGATAAATAACTAGTTCTAGGACCGTCCTTGAGAGACGGGGTCTCCATGAGTCTGTTATGTAACTAATGAGCGTTTAATTTCTGGACTTGTTACCGCCGATTCCAACCCTTAAAGGACAAGCTTCTTTTGTGAGTTTCTTATGAAACAAGAGATTGTTTAGCCGCTCAAGAATTGCTCTCCAGAACAATAGATGCTCATGCAAATAATTTTCAAACTCATATACTACTACAAAGTTCATGAAGGAAGGTCACCATTGACTGGAGTATCTGTGATGTACTTAGAGAAATATTGTCATAAAACTTGTGAAGGTTTGGAGGAAGGATCTCTTATATCTATGGTTAGTGCTTGAAGGATATCTTATTAGGTATTGCAAGAAAAATATTTCTTTTACTTCTTTTTCCCCTGAGCTGCTGGTGCCTAACATGCATGACATGCATAGTCATGAATGGGTAAGGATTAATCTGTAAGGCCCTATAAATTCGCCGGGTGAAAATCGAGAACGAATGTGTGTGTGCTTGTACCATGAAGTACCCGGCGGCGGGGAGGAAAACCATTCTCCTCTCGCCGCTCCCCCCATAGTCAGATGTTATTGCAGTAAAATTATTTATGCTTCTTATTTCAAAACAAATTCTTTTTTCATGCTCTCATCTTGGGGAAGGCGGACAACAACAAATTAAAAGTAAAACAAGAAAGACTTTCAGCCCATTTTTACATTTTGTGCCATTTTAAGTTGTTCCTAGGGACATCTGGATGGATGGCTGCACAGACACTTGGAGAGCTGACAATTTTCGCCACGGCCCGACAGGATCACAATAACGGCTGAGATAGTCTTATTCAAAAGACTGAAAAGCCAAAAGGAACCTACTACTAATTATTTCAAAATTGTAAATCTGCTTCAGGCGCATCAAGAATAATTTTCCGAGGCTGTAGTGTCTTTAGTGAATTCCTGTGTCCACTATTTTCAGTGTCCACTATATGACAACAATCGATGAAGAGGAAAATTTCTTGAATTCAATTTCCAAGACCAGATATGCAGAAAAATTCATACCAGGAATCCTTACAACATCAGTGTGTCGCAATTGAGTGATAAAATCACCCGTTTCATTGGCTGACCTTGTGGCAAATTTGGTGTGCAAGACCAGCTTCTAAATCTAAATCTAATAGCACTGCAATTCAACTTCGAAGTAACTTGGTTGAAAACTCAAAATGGCGGACAAAATTCTCCCGGGGTCCTGAGGCTACACGCAGTGGATCTATACTCAGCTGATAAATGGTTTCTTTCTCGTCGTATGAGGTAACCAACTTGCACGGTATCCACAATAAATGGTAACCTAATGACCGGATGAATGTCTGTGGATGGACCTAAAACTACTCAGTTTCACTCAGGCTCTGATCATGATCCGATTATGACATATCATTATTATTTCCTTTGCCTTCAACATGTCATCTGTCATCTGCTGGCATCACTGGATGTAGTTTTGACACTGCAGTCAATGACACACATGCTCTGCAGGAAATGATGCTCGGCTGTCACTGCTGATAAACAGGCATAAGTGAACTTGGCTTCACATAATTTGTTCTGAACTAGTTACCTGACAGGATTTTGGCCTCTAGAAAATTAGCCCATTATTCTGCGGCAATGGCTCATTATTGAAACGTGCAATCATCACTTCCGTATAATCGGCTGCGCTTGTCACGAACGATTATGTATAGCCTAATCAAGAGTTCTGTGAAATGTAAATCCATCCATGAAAGGTATACTGGAAAGAACCGGTTAAAAAATATCTTTGTGCGAGAAACAAACAGGCACAGAAAAAGGCATCGGTCTCTGTGATAAAATAATATGTTGTATCTGAGAGAGGGTCAAGGGTCAAGGATCTGTGAGGTCACGTAGTTTGTTTAAAAAGAAGATGAGCAAAAAACTTACAGTAACGGTGAAATGTGGAGCTATCTCGTCGTCGTCAGCGTTATTATGGTTATCTATTTCACAGGTTCCCAAGTGATATAGTTTCACAAACTCTATTAGTTATCCAACAAAAGCTTCCATGATTTCTGATGCTGCTTCTGTTTCGAGCGTTTTCTTTAGCGTTGTTAATTTTTCCTTGAACAAACAAATGCTATCTCTGACAAGTGAATTCGAACGTTGTGTACCATATATTCATGACACTTTTATTTAAATCAGATGAGAGATGTGTGTGACGGAAGGAAGGAAATGGAGGGAGGAGCTGGATAGAGGGAGCAGATAAGTGAGAGAAAGAGAGAGAGAGCGGAAGCAGGACAGAGTTTCTTGTATGTAAAGTGAATAAGATGCAGAGAGAGAGAGAGAGAGAGAGAGAGAGGGGGGGGGAAGAGAGACAGAGACAAAGAGGAAATGGGGGAGAGAGTTCTACCTTGGAGGTAGATATAAATTTCACAGGTTATTCATAATTGCAGAACATAGATCTATGAACCTGTGTGAAACTAAGGAGAACAATGAGCCATTTTGAGTGTCAACCAGTTTACTTCCCTTTGCTAAAAGTTAAGCCATACAATAAGCCTTGAAAAGGAGAAAACAACAACAACAAAAACAACAACAACAACAACTAAAAGTATTTTCAATTGTTTTTTTAATATTGTTTTTAAAACTCTGAAAAATCGCTTAGACATGAAAATGTTATTTTGTCATCATGTCATTTTTTTTCTTCACATTTTTTATTTCATTCTCGAGTTGCAGATAGCAGGAGGAAAAGTGATTTTGTCTTCTCCGACAATGCTTGCTTTACACACCAACTGCCTTGAAAAGGGAAGTAACATAGGTGACTGAACTAACATGTTCATTGAAAGGAATATTGTTGAAACTTAGACATGGATGGAGCATGGAAAACATGTGCTTTATAACATGGAGTCAAAGATTGTGATGATGAAAACACTGTATATTAGAGGTAAATTGTTCGAAACCCACGAGCAAAGAGATGAAAAACAAACTTTTTCCCGGGAATAAACATAATGATTAGCTCACCGAAAGGGCATTTGAACATTCGTCCTAGTCATTTGATGACTGAAATTTATAGCGTATAGGCAGCTGTTTGTGTATCCAGAAATTCCCCTGGAGATGCTTACATCTTGTACATTCCTGTCTTTCACCTTCAATGAGCTCTTTCATTTAGTGCTGTGCATTTTTTACATTATGTGCATTGATTTTTATGAAATAAAAAATGTTGAAAAATCTCTGTGATTCCATACATTTGTTTAGATTCTCTGCTTTTATCCTTATATCTGATTTGTATCCAATTATCTCAGCCATTCTTATCTACTGTCTTCATCTTCATGATGGGAAGCATTTTCTAGAAATGTCTTAAAATTTAAACTATGGACGGTCAACTTGTAAATAACTTAGCACAGTAAAATATATATATATCTAAAATCTGGAGAATTGAAAAGTTAAACTTGAATATACGAATGGAGCTGGCCAAATGTTCGAACCTCGTTGGTTCTTCTCAAGGGCAATCATGGTCATATTATTATTGTGATGATAAAATGTTTTTAAAAATGCTCAAAATACAGATATTGTCTGTTAATCTAATGCACTTTACACATCTAAAATAGAGAAATGAATTTTTTTGAAAAAAAAAAATCATATCGAAAAATAAAATGCGTCCATTAAATCCATACCGTAAAGAAAGACATTTACAAACAGACCCTTCCAAACAAAACTACAATGGGTCAACCTTTGCTCTTTGAGATGTTTTCTCATACAGAAACCATTTAAGTCTAATTTGATGTCTGTGTGTGTAAATATAATATGCTACATGTAGATGGTGTCTCATCAACTATGCAAAGCGAGGATCAAAATAGACCCAGTGATCTATATTGTGACCAGGTTTTCCTTTTCGACCAATCAAATTGCATCCTTTGATTTGGTTCGGTATATTTGGTTATGTCTTGTTGATTCTAGATCTAGATCCAGAAGGAAGAGGTTCCACACCAGACCAAGTGGCCTCAGGAAGGTAATGACTATGATTATGGTTAGGGTAGAGTTGTGGTCAGATATTATTATATGATATAGGGTTTATTCTGTACTCGGGAACTTATATTTACAATATTAAGACCACCGGGTAGCGATGGTTTCGTCCATTAACTTTATCTTATCGTACATACATATATCGTAATATGCCATTGAAAGAGTTCTATTCTGGCCTATCCTCATTTTATAGACATCCTTGTAAGTATACATGCATAACAACAGAATCAATATCTGGCAATGAGAGGCAAAACAAACATACAAATAGCTTAATCCAACAACGGATTAAGTCCAAATGGGAGCCAAAAATATAATTTAATAACTTGATCTAATAAACACGGGTATGTGGGATAATAAGGCATAACAAGTTCATTCGGTACGAAAATAATGGTCAAGGACACGCCTAATTGCAATGTAAGATATAACTCGATTTCTTTATTTCTTTTTTTTTTCTGACTTATCTTTCATTCTTGTTTTTCGTTCTTTCGTCTTTTCTTTCTTTAGGTTTTCTTTCTTTCTTTCTTTTTTCTCTCGTTCTTTCCTTTTTTCTCTTTTTCCTTCTTGCTTTTCAGTTTGTTTCTTTCTGTTTTCTTGTTTGTTCTTTTCTTTCTCTTCCTCTTTCTTTCTTTCTTTCTTTCTTTCTTTCTGTGTTATTTCTCTTTCTCTCTTCTCTCTTTATTTCCTTCTTTTCCTTCTTTCCCTCTTTCTTCCTTTCACTTTTTTCTTCCTTCCTTTCTTTTTCTTTCTCTTTTTTCTCTTTCTTTCTCCCTTTTTCTTTCTTTCTTCATTCCTTTCGTTTTATCTTCTTTCTTTCTTTTTTCTTTCTTTCTTTCTCTTTTTCTTTCATGTCTTCTTTCCTCTTTTTAATTTCTTTTCCTTCTTCTTTTGTTGTTTTCTTCTGTTCTTTTTTTAGATCTATAATTCTCGTACAATATTTTCTATTCATATGCCATTTAATTAAATCCTAAGCTTGTGTCAAAATTTCCTGTGCTCTGCAATAGCACTACTTTGTTCCGAAAATAAGATCGCCAACACAGATGATAATTCAAGAAAGCCAAACAAAGCTAACAGACCCAGCCAATACTGCTAAGTTAGAGTAAGAGCTAAATCAGTACAGCCTTACTGAAATACAGATTTAGACTAATAATAGATTACCCCTTAGCATTGTTATTATAAGTTGTTTATGAATTCTATTTTTATTTATTTACTTACGTATTTATTTATTTTTGGTAGATTATGTAAGGAATCAACAGAGAAAATCAATACTCTAATGAAACTGATCACAGTCCAGTGTTCATAAATCCAACAAATCCAAGTCTTCTGTTGTGACAAATGCCTGCTGGAAAGTGTTCTCAGAGTTGAGCGTATCACAGAACGTCTGAATGTAGGAACTTTACAAAATGAACTAGAACATTAGACTGCTTTCCAAATGTCAGGAGTAAGGCTATCTAAATTTTTAATGCCTGTTCTGTTAGATTATAGAGCTCTCAACTATCATTAATATTTAAGATTATTGTTATTATCTTTTTTTTCGATATTTAGGATTTATTCTTGTTATGACTGTCAGCCAGTTTACTTCTCTTTGCTAAAAGTTAAACCATACAATAAGCTTTAAAAAGGAGAAAGCAACAATAATAATAATAATAACAACAACAACAACCAGGATTTGGTCGTTTTAGTGGGATTTTGACCATAAATAAAAATAAAAATAAAAACAAACAAATAAAAAAAAGTAACAAAAATGAAAAAAGAAAAGAAAAAAAACAAACAAACAAACAAACAAACAAACAAAACAAACAAACAAACAAAAACTGTGAACATGAATACATCATATACTTAACGCAATATCCTGATTACCATGTGAGGACAATGTTTACTGAAAGAAATAGATCGCAGTAACGTGACCTCTGACCCTACTCTACTTCCTGAGGATATCTATGTGACTCTTCACAGGCTTTGTATCACCGAAATCACAGATCTGTGATCTTTCTCTCTCTCGGATCGGCAGTCACTAGATCTAGCCAACTGTTCGTGGTTTGGGATTGAAAATGTCTCTTAGAACTCATTTAAATCCCAGTTTGAGGACAGAACACTGGAGATAGCTTGGATTCTACTAGACTTATTTTATCATCAAAGAGAGAGAGAGAGAGAAAGAGAGAGGGGAGAGATGATGTTTTTAGGCAGAGATTTTCATGCGCCATAGGTCGTCTGGATTTTCAACGCTCACTCTGTGCAGTTGGATATGTTGACAGATACAAACGACCTGTTTACCAGTATTTTTCATTTTCAAAGCCATACATGTCAGAGTTGAAAAATCCCAAGTTCAACACAGATTTTTCAATTGCATCTTTGAGAAAAAAGGTCAGACAGTTTAATCCACGGGAAACAATTGAATGAATAAGCAAGATCTTTGCGGCCACAAGCTGACACAATGCGTGTTCTTTCTTTCGTTCTTTCTTCCTTTCTTTTTTTCTTTCTTTCTTTCTTCCATTCTTCTTTCTTTCTATCTTTCTTTCTTTCTTTCTGACTTTTTCTTTCTTTCTTTCTTTCTGTCTCTCTTTCTTTCTTTCTGTCTTTTTTTCTGTCTGTCTTTCTGCCTGTCTGTCTTTTTTTCTTTTTTCTTTCTTTTTGTTTTTAATCTTTTGTATATTTTATTTTATAATGGAAAGATTGCTAATCCTTCTGCTGAACTTTCCGACCACTTCACTATCATCTTGTTAGATTTTATCACCATGTTTTACGAAGCAATGCTTCTACCCTGAATTTTCAGAATTAATTTATGAAGTCAATAAAGTCATGTGCACTATTCTCAGAAAGGTATTCCTGCATTGCTGGCTAATATCTTAGCTTTTATGCGATCTTTCTTGGAGCTGTCAACAGCTATATGAGTTAGAATTGGCTCTACTAATGAAATCTGTAATGATCTGTATATGTAATAACCTCAGTATAATAATAATTATAATAACGCAAACTGGAAGACATGTAGTATTTATCCCAGTCCATTAGAGGTCCTATTAACTTAACGCTTTACAATTTATCTTACCCAGACCAAAGGAATCACTCAAGACTTAGTGGACTATCAGCCTCTTCACTCTTGGGAAGCATACAAGGCGGATACCAGCTGGAGGCTCAAATCTTTATCTATCCAACAATATCTGTCTCTGTCTAGTATTACCAGGTATTCATTTTCAGTTACATCGAGACAGGAAATATAAACTGTCTTTTCCAAAGGTCTACATGCATTTGGACCAACTCGGAAACTTCTGATTCCCAAGTTCTAGCCATTTGTGACCCTATCATGAGACTGTATATAATTGAAAACCTCTAGGCATGTCACATAGTCATGTCGGACTGAATGTGACTGCCGATATTCCTGGCAGACAGCCAGATGTCCAAATACTGACGTCATACAGATTTTTGTTAAGTATACATCCTTGACCGCAATCGGTCTTCACATTGCAAGATTGTGTTGAACTATTAATTTTAGTATTTTTAGCAATCATGTCTGCAGTATTGGCTTTACCACTGGGCCCACGAACGCCTTCAAAAGGGGCCATAATAAATTTCTTTCTTTCTTTTTTCTTGTTCTTTCTTTCTTTCTTTCTCTTCCTTTCTTTCACCCATTCTTTCTTTTCTTTCTTTCTTTTTTCGTTCTTTGTTCGGTCTGTCTCTCTTTCGACCTGTCTTATGTATTTATTTTTTATCATTCATTCTTTCTTTCTTTCTCTATTTTTTTAGTTCTTTTAGATATATTTACAGTGTTGCACTCTCGAAATTCTATGAGTGCCTGTTATGCACTATGAGTTTATTTATACAACCACCGACAGCTAGATAGATAGGAGGTCAACAGATAGAATGATTGACAGAGAGACAGACAGACAGATAGATAGGCAGACAACGGGCAGATAGACATACAGATAGATAGTCAGCAGTACAGACATCTTGGTTTTTGCACAAGTTAAGTTTATATTCATGTCTAAGTGCATATAAACCAGGTGGTTAGCACTTTATGCAATACAATGCCTTTCGTTCTAATACAAGCAGGATGGTTACATGGACAAATACGTGAAGTGTATTGCTAATGAGAACAACTTTATAGGTAGGTGTGAAGCAATCATCTTGACTTCACGATAAACTGAAGTAATTAATGCTTTTGCGACGCAGATAGCTTACCATGCCTTATGTGTGCGTGTTTGTCTGTCTGATGGACATGTATGTATGCATGCATGCATGCATGCATGCATGTATGTATGTATGTATGAGTAGTATATATAAATGGCACCTCTGGCTCACCCCCCCCCCCTC
>JBCEWB010175550.1:0-10116 GCA_039654565.1 Peronia peronii
TATCTATCTATCTATCTATCTATCTATCTATCTATCTATCTATCTATCTATCTATCTATCTATCTATCTGTCAGTTTATCTGTCTGTCTGTCTGTCTGTCTGTCTGTCTGAACGCCTGTTTATCTCTATTTTTCCCTTGCATTTAGGCTTTCTCATTCTGTCTGGAAGAACTCCCTTATTTCCAACATCATCCCCTCCTTCTTAGAAGAGTTTCAGATATCTTCCTCCCGGCATAGGGTAATCTAAACAATCACAGACTGTTCAAGATATCTTCTCCTATTTCTAGTGCAGCAAGGACGGAAGCAAGGCGTGGGGAAATTGCTGACTGATTAACAAACGAGCACAATATATAGATTTACGTAGCTTCTCAATTTAAGGAGTTGTCCAATGAGTGGCAATATTTATAAAGGCAAAGATCTATTGGCAGCGTTAAAGTGTACAAGGCAGTTTGTATGATAACATCCTTAGACAAGACAAATAGATTTTTCACGGAAGGTAAAATAAGTATAGTAGGATGAGGAAAAATATAGGGGCAGAGAAGGAAAGAAGAGATGTCCGGATGGGGGATGCACAATTGAGAAGACTGAAAGTAAACAAAGGCGAATATGCCAGAAAGAAATAACAAGAAATAAAGAAAAATTAAAGCAGCGAGAAAGACAAAGAAACAGACAGACAGGCTGGCAGGGAGGCAGACAGACACGCTCACAAACAAACAGACAGGCAGACAGAATCAGATAGAAAAAGAGAAAGAGAGAAGAGAGAATGAAATGGCAATACAAGCTTACAAACAGACAGACAGGCAGACAGACAGAGAAAAAGATAGAGAGAAGAGAGAATGAAATGGCAATAGCTGAAGGAGAAGGAAGCCAGGGAGCTGTTAAAAAAAAAAAAAAATCAATGCATGTACACAAAGATGGAACAACTGATTAGGCAGATGTAATTTAAATGATGTTTTCTAAAGGAGGGTGAGGGTACGGGAATCAAACGAATTACACACGACTAGACTGACAGGAAAGCCTTGACAATTCTTGAGTTCCTTGAAACAAATCACAGACATAAGCCACATCCATTGTAAAATGTGTGGAACGACATAACATTTTACTTTTCAGAAACTCTATAAGACACCAGGAGGAAGCCTTCAAAAACGCATTTTTCTTAAACAGAATTAATGTGAAGATAACTTAGGGCACCATGCAATGCCGTCTTCCTCAGATCCTGATTGTAGATATTTCACGTCAAGGTGTGAGCCAAGGCGCAATAGAAAGGGATGTGGATAAATTTAACCCCTTCGGTAGAATTACCTTCAATCGAGCCCACATGTTACTTTTGTAAGATATATATTTCTCTAATTGTTTGCTGACAAGAGCCGAGATCGAGAGCGCTTTCCATATTGTGTATTATCGCTGACCAAAACACGCGACGTGATCTGAGCAAAACTACACCGAGGCCTTTTAATTAAATGTTTCCTCCCAGTGTTTACTACAATCATTGATAGAGTGTAAGTAATATGTATAGTAGTAACAGCAACAATCGCGAAAGATCATGTTAGAACCACGAGCGGAAACTGTCGATGTCTAATACTCGTATCAACGAGGGTTCCTTGCCCAGGTAACAACTAATAATAAAGGAGACTTTTTAAATACTAGAAGAGAACCCACAACCTTCGGGGAGATTCTTTTAACTCCAGGTCAAAACTGATACTGTCCTGCGACCTAAAGTGTACAGCAAGCATGCGCACCTCGATGGATGGTTATTTTGGATGGTTAAACTGAATGGTGTTTTATTATTTTGAACGCGTTCCATTCCATGAAACGTACAATTCAGACCAAACACTCTCGCGAGTTTACTGTTCAATTATTATCACCTTTTTAGCGTAACATCAAACGTTGTTGTTGTTGTTTGTTTGTTTGTTTGTTTGTTTGTTTGCTTGCTTTATGATAGTAGAAACATAGCTCTTTATGCAACAAAGTCGTGTGCCAAATTTTGTATGGATACATTTAGAAGGTTTCGAGTCCAAAAGCCTTTTGTGGGTTTTGTTGCAGATTTGTAGTATAGATCAGGAGAAGAAAATAAATGGAGAAAACGAGGAGTTCGGATTTTTGTTTAATGGCATATCAGCAGGATACCGCTAAATTGTCCATGAGAAAAAAGAATAAGCATATTAAGTTGGTAAAGTATAAGGATATAGATAATCTTGTTTCTGCCAAAATTATGACAACAATCATATCAGTTAGATGCTATTAAGAATGTTTTATTTTTAAAGGATCTTGTTCTCTAGTTATACTGCTACATATTCATAGCAATTAACAAAACAAATGAAATGCTTCTTGGCATGATGTCCACATTCCAGTGCTTGATAAATGTATTTATGGGAGCCTGAGTGCCACAGACAACGTAC
Organism: Peronia peronii; assembly: GCA_039654565.1. NCBI lineage: Eukaryota > Metazoa > Mollusca > Gastropoda > Systellommatophora > Onchidiidae > Peronia > Peronia peronii. Next base: position 2,399 of record JBCEWB010175550.1, read on the forward strand.
ACAGGAGCGTGGGTGCTGTCATTACAGCATGCACTCAAGCTGACTTGCTCCCATCTACAATTGAACGCAGATCAGCAAATATTTAAGTCTTCTGTCTTCCCGTGCACATGTTTTTATCCAACACAAAGACAGACCAAAACATAAATCTGTGGACAGTGTGGAGTAGTTCTGACTTATTCTTTTTTAAAACTTTCGACAATTCAGTTCGGACAAAATAATGAAAAACATCACAGTTTATGTATTTTTCTTTTGTATTTCCTAAACTGTATTCTATCCCTACTCTCATAAACTCTAGACATTAATGTCTAACATAAATGAAAATAATCTTGCCCTTTGAATAAAATCTGACACATTTTCCCAGCCTTTCCTGATTTTTACATGACATGCCTAGCGCTATGCCCTCCCTTTTTTTTTTTTACCCCTTTCGTTTTCATGAATAGCTCGGGAATTATTATATTCAACAGTTGTCGGGCAGATGAAATTATTTCTGACATTCTGTGATTCTGACAAGAGCCAAAAAGTTGTCTCATTCATCATCATTTCTTTGTCCTTTTTTCATTCTTTGCAAGGTTTATCTGACACGAGATGTCGAGCTCTTGCGTGCACCTGGCGTGAGCGCGGGGGTTTGGCGCAGCCATCAAGGCGGTAGATGTAATGTCTGTCTGAGGAGAAGTAAGCGCTGGACGTGATAGCCAGAGACAAAAGCCAGAGATGATAATGAGGAATTGGCGCTGAAATAAACAATCAAAACGTGTCAGCGGAAGAGAAAAGCAGTCCTGCCCTGTTTAGCTTTTGAGCGATTCGATACGATTTCGAATACCGATACCTGTAATTCTTGGGATAATTATTTCAAAGATCAGTTTACGTTCAAACAGATTCGATACTTTTTCTGATTTCGATCGGTTGTAATCTTTGGGATAGTTTAAAAGTTGGAATGCACCAGATAGATTTGAGGCATTTTTAAATACCGATACGGTGTAATCTTTCATGAATTTCACAGAATAGAATATGCCCATACATAGCCACTTAATAGCAATGCAATATTGCTATAGTTCCGTTTAGCTGGCTAGTTATGAGAACGAAACAAAGAGAAGAGCCCAGTAACTAGCAAGACATAGAAAAGAATGACCACTCGGAAGGCTGAGATCAAAGATGTAAGATGGACTTGCAGATAGGAACAGAAAATGTGATACAGCCAAAAAAAAAAAAAAACATCAAGACAGCAAAGTCTGTAGAAAGAAGCAGGGACCAAAGATGTAAGATTGACTTGCGGACAAAGGACAGAGAATGTCCCTTAGGAGATCACCAAGTGAAGGCCATCTGTAGAGCTATCCCAGCCAATGCCTTACTGCTGCAGGGCACAAGATGGTGAAGGATTTTCTCTCATTCACCCAACATGATCGCAATTGTATGATCAGAGCTCGAGATAATCTTCAGTTAATGGGAATAAAACTATAACATTCCGTTGTTGTTGACTGTAAATATTACAAATGATACATGCAATGTCGTTGTACTACTCTGATTGAAATATTGTTGCACTGCGTTGCAGACAAGCTTTTCTAAATATTTCTGGCTGCCTAATCCTCAATATTTACTGTTAGAAGAAGGTGTGGATGCAGCGCTAACGTAACAATGATTGGGATGTTATTTCTCAAGAAATAGTAGAGTCTCGATTAAGTCCATCTCCCGGAAATTTCGTGCGTCTATTTTTAGAAGAGGGGCTGATATCGAGTTGCACTCGCTTGCGTTCAATGATGGCGAATGGCAAAAAGCTAGTTTCGGAGCGAAGAACATTTTGTTTTTGCAAGAATTTCCACGGGACAGACGGGTGCCTGTGTAATATTCATTTTGGAGATTCACACGTACATAGATCCAGATATATATATCCCACTTATGGCTCTGATATCCCTTCCTCCTCATTATTTTCTCTCTCTCGCCGCATTAGATCCAGACTTACATCTAAGCTGCATAAAATGTTTATTCGTTCATCTATTTATGATACTGATAAGCATTGCATTTTAGCATCTAGGCAATTTTTTTTATTCGTAATAACAATTTCGTCTTAGGCCACATCGAGATCTAGATGTAGTGAGATCTAAACTCTTGATCGGTTGACAGACTTTTTGTTTTTTTTCAAATCAGCAGATCTAGATCTAGATCTGCATTAACATGAGCTGAGATCAGCCATAAAATGTGAAATGAGCGTAATGAATTTGTATTATCCTTAGTTTTAAATATTAAGCATTTTCATAATAATCACGTTTGGGTTCACTTAATATGCTTTCCATTTCACCATTTGAGCATTGTGAGGTATGCTTGTTTTGTTAGCATTATGATACCAGAGGTGGGGAAAGATGAGAACAATATAATCATGACAAAACTCTACTCTCATAAGTATGACTTAATAACACAATGCCTATTGAACATATTCTTGTTCACAAGATCTTAGATTAGGCCCACGTTTTTTTTAAATAAATAAAAAACACTCTGAAGAAAAAAAAAAACATTGTCAACACCTGACAATCCTGATATGGTGCTGTGGTTTCATTACAGTGGAACCTAGATGATAAATTATATCTACACAAGTTCTCTTCCTGCACAGTTCAGTTCTCTTCCTTCTTTACCTTTGTTATTTAAATCTTAATATAAAGAATACCTTGGTATTAAATAAAAATTCTAAACATTTTTTTTATCCAGATTCTGAGGACAGCAGTGTCTTTGAAAGTAAATTATCTTGACTTAGATGAGCCACATAGCATTAGATGATCTATAGATCTAGATCTAGATCTAACCCCTGCCAGATAAATTAATAATTTTGTAAACTTAAACTATAAATAAGCAACACAGGTCTTGCTATTGCTTTGTTAAACAAAAGCGCACACTCAACGCAAACATTCGCCTTCGAGCACGCGAAATAGTGGTAACCAATGTCGCTGATAGCTATGCGGGCGATTGCATCGCCTTATCCACTCATACATCTTTTTCGTTGTGTTTTGGACTGTGGAAATTTTTCGAAAGTCAGGACTTTCATATCCTCATGATCTTTTCGCCTTGAGTCGCATTTACGCGCGCCCCAGCAGCATGTTTTGTTAGCCATCCTTCCGATTCAAACCCTCAATGAGTAAGCCTTGGCCTGATTGTTTATTAAGCGCAGTGTGGTCGGCTGCCCACCTTCTAAAATAGACGTCGGGGGTTTCGCAGAATGCGCTAATCAAGACAAGTCTATTGTCTACGATATAAAGCTGAAGGAAACGGTTTCTTACTGGGTGGTTCCAGTGGCGCTTAAACAATTGTAATGCCCTTGATACTGGGTTTCTGACCAAATTTGTATGAAAACCAAATTGGCTGGTATTACATCTATGTGTGGCTGGGATTTTTCAGTGTTTATCTTTCTGCTAGCAAAATTTACTATGTCAACAGTCAGTTAAGAACTCACCTTATGCATGTTTGCAGCGGTCCTCTCGACTACGGCGTTGTCTTAAGCTTTATGGTTTCGAATTTAAATGAAGATTACGAGTTGGCACTGGTGATGATGCTATTGTTAGGTACTTTTTGCTCTTTATAGAAGCTCAAACAAGCTTGGGCATCATTGACATTCTCAGAAAGTCTCCCTGGGTTTAAATAGCAACATTTCCCCGTAACCCCGCGACCTTCCAGTGTGATTGAGAGATAACCAGGGCTTTAAATAGCCAACACAATAAGTGGCTTGTCAAAGAACTGTAATAATGTATCTGTACATCTGAAGGTTCCAGCCTGTCTTTTGACCGAGACGAGTCGTCCCGAGTTTGCCCAGACTAACAGACCACACACAGCCCCGCCCAAAACCTTCAGAAACAAATCTCTTCAGTTCTTCATTCAATTCATTTATTTAATTCATTCATTTCATCCTGAAAAGCTTGTGGGCGATACTTACTATCAGGGTAGTCGCGGCATCTTATCGCTTCTAGAGACGTGGGGTCTTTTTGAAGTATAAACAAAGAGCAGGATTGCATACTCAGACAGACCTTTTCTTTCTCTTCCTAATGTACGAAAATTAAATGAACTTGGAAAGCTATCTAATTAATGTGACACTTTTTTTTACTCAGCAATAACTCATTGTATTTAATATCAGTGATACTTGTTTTGAAGTTTTGAGAAATCAATAATAATGGTTTTTCATTTTTCTATAAGACAAAATTTAATGATCATCTCTTTCACATTCCTGGTTATCTATCGCATAGACGTTATTATTTTGTCTGAAACGTACGGTTTGACTAAACATGTTCATTTCAGAACTGTTTTAAAAATTTGGTACCGTATTGAAAGTTTCGCTCTCTCTCTCTCTCTCTCTCCTCTCTCAGACTCTCCCTGTCTCTTTGCACACCTACTTCATCATTTTCCCCATTCCAAAATCCATTTTGCTTTCAGATGATACTCGAAATAAAACAGCGCAGAGATTTTGTCCCTACTGGGAGCGAGTATGGAATTTCATTTGTTCTCTGGCGCGAGCTGTCAATGCGAAAACGCAGCTAGATATCATATTTCTGCAAAGCTATGGAGGGACATTGGATTTTCACGACTGCGATACTCGTTTCTGTTTTTGACACATTGATATAAAATGAGCAATTCTGTTGTTTATAAGGAAGAGAGAAGAGTTCGTTCGTTTGTTTGTTTGTTTGTTTTATTTCTACTGTCACTGTTGTCGTCATCGTAGGTTTTTGTTGTTGTGGATGTGGTTGTTTTTTAATTAATTTTTTTCGTCTGTGTCTTCTTCTTTTTTTTTTCTTTTTTTTTCCTTCTCCCTTGTTAATTCCTCTTTCGTTCTACTGCTTTTTTGTTTTTATTGTGTTATCTCCCACGATTGCGCAGTGATAAATCTTATTGATTTACATTACAGTTGTCTGTTATACGCCGGTTTGATAGCGATTACCAAGCTAGTAGTCGGTTAACAAATTTAAGACCATTTCAATGGAATAATCCAGCTGATTACTGTCAGTCGATTACGGCCAAAATGAATCAGATTTCAATGAATTTCAGTATCCGTTCCAGACATTCTGCGTCGCTTCTCTGATTTATATTTAGAGCACAAAAATGGCCACTGTTGTTCGAATGAAGGTGAATGCCCTGTATTGACGAAGAAAAGATTTCGTCTTTCAGGCGTACTGTAGATGATAACTGATACATCAAAGCAAAGACCTTGCGACTGATAACTGGATAATCCAGATTATCTATCGACTTTTTAGGCTAAACCAATGTCTAGTGGCACCAGTAAATATCCATACACAAGCTGAATTGTCGTCCTAAGCATAGGTACGTCATTTATAGTGAACGTGAAGCGCTACGGAACTGAACAAAACAGAAAGTTTGCAGTGAAAAAAGATTTTAAAAAGTTTCAATATAGTCACTTGAAGTCAGAGAAAAAAAGACCTTTAGTTTTTGCTTTAATTGTTGCTTGTATTGTTGTGATGGTGTGTTTCGTTTTGTTTTGTTTGTTATTGTTGTTGTTGTTGTTGTTGTTGGCTCAGTGATAATTCGATATTATTGTTGGTAGTGACATTATTCACTGTTATTTCTTTCAGCATGTTAATGTTTGCTGCTTATCACTTTTTTGTCTTTTCTCTAATTGTCAGATACTCTCACCACAGAAACAAGAGATCAGTCAAGCAAACCAATATGTAATTAAAATGAGCTTAGGCTTAAATGCGTTTGCATGGAGCCATTACATTTTGTTGGAAAAACACATGCATTGGACGACAGACTCTGTCTACGTTCAAAACTCCGGTGATTTTATCCATCCGTGTTTGAGACGTGAAAGGACCATGGGGACATCACATACCCGTACAATATACATATGGATTTAAGTGCATAGTAAGTAATGAAGACATTATGCAATAAAGAGACCATAGTGATTTGCTTGGAACTGTGCAAGGCAGACAGACAAGCAGACAGATAGACAGCCAAACAGATAGGCAGACGAATATGCAGATAGACAGACACATAGATATACAGACAGACTGACCACAAAATAAGCAATCAAATATACATATACATATATGTATGTATGTATATATGTATGTATATATATATACATACATACATATATATATATATATATATATATACATCCCCCCCACCCAAAAAAAAAGAATAATAATAAATATAGATCTAAATCAATAAATCAAAAATGAGTAATAATTACAGTAAACATTCTTGAGCTTTCACTCTCACACAAATAAGCATACTGACAATCCTACCTCCCCGGAGGTTATTGTCGGCCAGGGCACATCAGGGGCAGGGGGGCTTTGAGTGACCTGCCCAAGGTCCGCGCCTGCCGCCGTCATGTTGGCTCCCCTCAGGCAGACTCACTATCGGACTCCTAACGTCAGTGAAAACTCACAAACAAGCAGACAGCATTAACCAAGTGCTAACGGCTTGCCGCTTTCTCCGATTCCGAAAAAAGATACGATGGGCCATGTCGAGCTCAGCACAAACGAGTGCCTTCACGGATTTTCCCGTCTTCCTTTCCCCCTCTGCCAAAACTCAGGCCGCGGACTGCGTTCTTGGGCGGAACGTCGCGTACCCGCGTCGCGTCTGGTCGGCACGTGTGGGGGGCTGGCTGGTTCCGTTTGTGAGGTAAAATGTGAACACCTCTGTATTTGTCGTCTGTTAGACACGGGCTAGCGCCGGCCAGTCTTACAGTTCTTGCGGTGTCTGCACCCGAGTTTTCCTTTAAAAGACCGTATGTTTACTTCTAATGAAAACATAATGAGTTATACCAGTTGATCGTTCAATTGCTTTAGTTTTACAGATTATGACGTACGTACAGCTGAAATCAAAGAAAATATTTTCCTTGATCTTAATTACATTAACCCATATAGCCCAGCGTTGCAGATTGAATACACTTTCGTGTAGAGAAGAAATGGTTAAGTGCTACTTCATTTGAAGCGATATAAGTAAGCAGTTTCCTTCAAAAGATTCCAGATCTTTTGTCTGTCTTGTAACTGTTGTTAGTGTTACTAGGGGTCTTATTTTCTGGATAATAATAGTTTTTGGGTCCTTTTAATTAAAAATTACACGTCCTGAAATGTAATTTGTGGTCCGGTGTGATGCACCGTTTAATCTTTTTGTTGTTGTTGTTGTTGTTGTTGTTGTTGTTGTTATTGTTGTTTCATGACTCAATCTCAGGTCACTAATTTCAAAGTAACAACAAACTCAAAATTTCATATTTCAAACAGTGGAGCGGCATTACAAATTCGTATAATTATTAACACCAGATATGGATATACTGTCTTTTGACAGAAATCCTTTGACATGAGAGGGGTAGTTTGTCACAGAGAACGACTAGAACAGAGAACAATCGGCCAAGAGAAATATCTGAGGTCGGGACGGGTGAAAGCAGAAAGACGCAATATCCAAAGAACTTCAGAACTTATCGGATCTGATAATATGCTATTTGCCCAGATAATTTTCCGATTTTGTGTTGTGTGCTATGCTGTTGTTTTTGTCAAGTTTTCATAAAATTTGAAGCGTTTGCATGCAAAATTTGACGTCATCTCAGCCATCTGTCGCCACCGCTGTTTATTTTGGTTCTTTCCAAAACGGTGTACATGTTTATTCTACTGGTAATTCTTTTTATAATTTGACATTGTTTTGTAACATGTTTTGCGTCTCTTTTTGGGTTTGGAAAAAAGATGAGGGGTGGGGGGGGGGGGGGGGGGGGTGGTTTTTTTCATCTTTCT
>JBCEWB010175561.1:0-10116 GCA_039654565.1 Peronia peronii
AGACTCTCACCGTCCTTCACGATCCCCCCCCCCCCCCCCAAAGAAGAGCTCAGATTTAAAGTTCATTAGCACATCCTATCCTCTTCCATTCATCTATCACTAGGCCACGAGTGAGCTCAATTATATCATTTCCCCGGATACTGTACTTAGCAAACACTACAAATATCGGTGAACAACACATCAAGAATCGTCATAGTGCAAAGTCAAGTTTACGTAAACAACGGCAAATCTTTAAGAGATCAGACAGAAAATGCCTTTGCATGCTGTTGCTTTCTCTTTACTTTTTTTTTTCTTATCATGTAACTCGATAAATCATGCAACAGTACATAATTTAAGATTAAAATTTGGTACAGAAAGAGGAAAATTTCGTTTTCAACCCACAGTTAGATCATTGCGCTTTTCTGGGTAGCCTCATGTCACGAGCTACAGTTGTCACACCCGGAGCGAAGAGTAAACTTGCGATCACCACAGCACTTTTCGAGGGTGAATTTCAGTGCGCAGGAGTGACCGCGATCTGCCAGACATGTGGTGTGACATGGTGAAATTTCTGATCCTTTCCCAGCGAGGTGCGGCGTCTTCTGAATCAAACCTATTTGCACTGAGATCATGGCCGCAAAGAAGTTGAAGACGTGCAGTTATGCGTGCTTATTATTATTATTTTCTTTAATACCCACAGGGAGTAAATTATAGCAATAAATATGCCTGACTATGCTGCCGTCATTTTTGAAAATACAGTATATGCAGGTATGTTTGGGATGAAAACGTTCGTGATATATCAAGGAAGTGTTGCAGTGGAAAGTTCTTAACTATTTGAAGAAAGGATCACAAAGAAAATATAAACGGCTAGATGTGCTACTAATTTTTGTCTACTATTTTTTTTTCTCTCTTTCAGGGATTCTTGGGTTATACACAACAGTGAATTGAAATACTCTTTGTTTTTAGTATTCTTATACTTTGCGAAGATGTTAAAAATTGAGAGTATGTTTAAAGTACTGAACTTAAAGAACAATGTTAAAATGGTAAATCTAATGCTGCTGGTATCAGCCCAAGTCTCCATGTTTTCATATCGATCTGAACTTTTTGAGAACCTTTGCATGAGATTTTACTTTACATATATAAAAGGGCCCAAGAAACAAATTGAATGGCGGGCCCGTCTTGAACTTGAAAATTTGACATCTACAAATATTTGCTTTCATGTTCGACGGTTCACGTACGGGGAAAAAAATGTCCTTTTACACGAGCTTTGATTGAGGGCAAAAAGGAGACGGCGCAGAAGAGGACAGAGAATCGAAGCATTGTGCAACTAGATCTATGACGCAGGAATAAAGTGTGGGTCCAATTTGTGGGAGCGTATGATTTATTAACGCCAGAAAATAAAGATTATAAAGAAGGCGCTTTAAGTGTTAGAACTATGTAAGGCGCGGATAGAGTTTTCCTTTGAGGATCGTCTCTGCTGGGGAGAAATAGAAATTTCCGCACTAATTGCGAGCCGGGGCGCGGTTTTGGTTGCCTTCTCAAACGGTCTCGTAATCAAACTGTTAGTGTTATAGTTCAGTAGTTGTCTTGTTTTCTTTTTGCCCAGTTTGGGTAAACACTCACTTGTGCGACAACCGTGCAGATGTGACATAAAGCGATGGCCTATTTTTTCTTTCTAAACAAAACAGATCTAGAATTAGTTGTGATACGCCTCTTTGCCCTTATGCCAGCTCCGTATTGACTAAAATTAAACTGTTGAGATAGTTTTCTTTTGTTGGGAGTGAAAAACTATATAATTCCAGTTGTTACATAAACTGATGAGCCACTCCCTCTCCCCTTTCCTTATTTCTTTAAGAACATTCCACTGAACATAATAACCCCCCCCCCCCTTGCCAATCCCTTTTCTCTCATTCAAAACCCTTCAAATCTCTACTCTACCTCTGACCTAAATAGTTACAATAAAGACATAACTATTCCATGCACACATAAACATACACACAAGTAATACTCATTTTACAGGCCGAAGACCCGACTCTGGTGCTATTCAGAAAATCTGGGTCTAAATGACGTGGAAAATAGCTCAAACCATCCACGTAAGTGCAGGGGAAAAAGCACTGCAGAGAAGAAAGACTATCACTCTAGGGCTCGGAATTGGATATGCAGAGGAAAAAGTAAAAACAACTCATTTTTTTTCCTTGTTCCTCCCCTATGTGCTTTTTTTTTTTTTCAACTTCTTGGATGAGGCAATGCTCTCGAAAAGGTCAAGCCAAAAATACAGAAGAAATATGGTCGCCACTTTTGTTGCTGTTGTTGATGTTGTTATTGCTATGGAGCTCATTCGCGATCAAGCCGACTTGTCAGTTCCGCTAACTGACCTAGAACTGACCAGTATGTTGAACGTGAGAGAGGGGGAAATCATTGGCTTAACCAAGCCAAATGGTCCATTTGACCTGTTGGCCATCAGGTTTTGACCGATTATTTTTTTTTCGTCAAGCCACCAAGCCGAAATGACAAACCGAATTGACGATTAGGCTTGATGAGTTTTTATTTTGGCTTTGCTCGTGAAAGGGCTCTTTATAATTTGAAAAAAAAACAAAAGAAAACGACCGAGACTTCAATTTCAATGATAACATAGACGGGTTGATGATTTATTGTATGCGAGTCCGGACAGTTTGTACCATAAGTATATCACTTTATCGTGTCGTTTTTGTTCACAAAGTATCTAAGTCACTTCAAGGCATCCATTAAAAACGGAAAGGATAAAGCACCTGGAGATGTGTAAACATTTGCACGTGGAAAACCAGCTGACGAACATTGATACCTGGGGCGAGATAACGTTTGTGAGGAGAAAAAAACAACAACAGTGAAACAAATTTTCCGACTCTCCTGTGTAAAATTACAAAGTCCTGGTCAGAATTATCAATACTTGGTCTTTTAAGGGGTAATAATTCTGTTTCTAACATTTACCACCCAAGCAAAGTACAATTACATGGCCTCTCCTTCCACTCACACCCCCCCCCCTCCGCCCCCTTCCTCCTCCCTTCCACCCCTATCCTTTCCCTTTTGCTATAATTCTGAGACTGCTGGGAACAGAATCAAATAAGATGACACTTCTTTGGTCTCGTACAAAGATAATATAACAAATATCATTTAATACTCATAAATCCAGTAGTTGAAAAAAGAGGAATGTTGTCACTTTTTATTGGCGAGAAAAATGTGCCACAAGTTGTGCACTGTTCCTGAATGAGGAAAAAAAATATCATTGTGACATAGTTTCTCACAAAATAATATCAAGTCTCATCAATGTGAGCGTTTAGTTTTAGCTTAGATTGATATAAAATACAACAAAAAACAAGAACAAGGCTTATTGTAATATCATTGAGGCTGACATGGTGTAGTGTAACACAGTGGATATGGTACGATAAGTAAAGAGTGGGCGGGAAAAAACAACGAAAACTGGTTTTAACAACAATTAAACATAATATATCATGTAATATAAATGTGATAAATAAGTAAAAAGGAATAAAAAAAAGTACATGGGGATCTAACAACATTCAGACTCATACAGAGTCAGTACACTAGAGGGAAGGAAGACAGTTTAAGAACAGAGCTTTAAAAAAAAAAAAAAAAAGTATACGAGATGGTATTGTATTACAATCACAAATTATTAATTAATTATAGACTTGGGAAAAAATGTAAAACAAAATCATAGCATAGGAAAGATAGAGCGGGATGGAAAGGGAAAAAGTTGAAGGTAACATTTAAACGACAGAACGGTACAGCTGAGGCTTCAACGGTGGAAATGGTATAGAATTAAAATAGAACTATGTCGAGTGTAATACTGATGTAGTTGGTGATGATGGGTGTAGTGTCGATTTGGTGGTAGAGGTGGTTGAACAATTATGATGATGATAGTGACAATCTTGGTACAGTATACAATATAGCACCACTCAGAGTACTTACTACTACACCGAAAATATCTTCCCTGGTCAAAAAAGAATAATGCGGCTTTACTTGTGGTTGTTAATGTTGTTGTTGATATTGTTACTGTTGTTAGTGTTACTGTTGCTATTGTTGTTGTTAGTGTTGTTGTTGCTACTGCTGCTGTTCTGAGTGTGGCTGCTGTGACTGTTGTTGGTACTATCATTGATGTTGTTGCTAGTGTTCTTGTTGCTATTGTTGTTGTTGTTACTATTATTACTGCTGCTGTTGTTGTTGGTGGTGGTGTTATTATTGTTGTTGTATGTCGTTCCTATCATCTCAGTGTTGCTACTGTCATTGTGGCTTCTAGTCCTATGTCATAACGTGGCTTGTTATGAAACGTTAGTTTCTCTCAGGTGTCAACAAAAGTTCACAGAGGAATTAATGCATCTATATCCGGGTCAGGCCCGCCTAGCTTAGTAGCTACAGATGGCGTAAACAAGCCGCCTGTTTCACAATGTGCGATTATGCCATTCCTGTGACACGATCACAAGCAAAAAGGCGTAAGAGTTTTTTTTTTTCCCAGGGCGTGATGACTGAAATGATCTGAAAGCAACGAGCCATCTGTTGCTAGTTCTATTCAGCTGGAAACGTGAGCGCTTTAACACCTAAGGGCTTTCTCCTTTCTAACTTCTCATACTCAGTACTGCCTGAACTACAGTCTTGCTTTCATCATGGGAGGGAATGGGGGTGGAGGGAGAAGAGGAAGGGGGGGACGGGGGGGGGGAGGGGGGAGAGAACATGAGGACGGGAAGGATCACAACATGAAACTAGAGACGGCTATATTTATTATTAGTATATTATTTCGACTATTCAAGTAATCATCATGGCAGCGGCTCAATAGGTCAACTGAGGGTTACACAAAAGGAAAACATATTTAATTTATTGTTTTTTTTTTTGTTTTTTTTAAATAAACTTTTCTCAGATCTTATCTCAGGTTTCCACAATTTCAGGTCATTTCACATTATAATATATGCACGAGTAGAAAAAAAAAAAGAAAAAGAAAAATGAAATGGCAGATATAGTATGACATAATTATTTATTAGATCATGTTTCAAACACTACAAAGTAGTGAGAAAAATGAGTGAGGTACTTCTAAAGATTGTAGTGGTTTCATGCTTTTTTGTTAAGTTTTGATCAGAACTGGTTAGCTGAATATAGTAGGTTATGCCATCTGTACGACCTTAATTATACAGAGGTATAACAAGGGTTAAAAACAGTTTGAAGCACAGGAAGAAAGAGGAGAGTTGGGTATCGAAGCGATGAACGAATTAATTATCTGTAAGGGCTACAATTTGAACTTTCCAGTAAACAATGCACTTATGGCCTGTTTGTACTGGGAATAGAACGGTTAAATTGGCAAAACGAAAGATGGCATGTGGAGGTCAAAGCAACAAAGCTGCTTTTTCAGTTTTTTGTTGTTTTTGTTTTCAATGTATTTGTTTTATTTGTTTCAAATGTATGGACAATAGAAAGTAGAATGGATAGCTCTTCGTTATGGCAAGTTGTAACAACGTGATGAGAACGCTATGAGACAAACTGCAGATTGAAGTGTTACAACCAGTGTGCAAAGATCTATGAGACCATAGTGTCATGTGGGACATAGGCCTCTACGTACGCTGTCACTGCAAAATATTGGTCATATTAAGTGTTGGGTGGAGAAGGTACAGTTTGGCTCACAGCGCAGATCACAAATTATGGCATTGAGAATAAATCCTAGAGCTAACTGTTTGACTGAGTTGCTGATACACTGACAGATGATCTTTATAATGACAATGTAAATGATGATAATGATTATGAGTAACATAATGGATTTATAATGGCAAGGAAACAAATGATAATAATATACCCGGTGTGATCACATACAAAATGTAACAAGCGATTACACCAAAAAAACGTTCACAAGTGAGAGGAAAATCACTTTATCTCAAATCTGAAAAAGGGAAAAATCTTCCACTTGCGACAAATCTCGTGACTGTCTCATTTTCACGTCTCTAATATTCATCAAAGCCCGCGCATGGCTAAATACTATTACAACTTTAGAAGTTGTACCAATCAAAGTTTAAAAAGATACACTGGATATTGTTCCATCTCAAGATAAGATCGAGATAATCTGATTTCAGTCTAACCTGTCAATGGTTATAATTATAAACATAAACATTATGCGTACTGGTCTTAGCTATTGTACAACAAACACCTGAGTCTTGCCGTCTCTGTTTTGAGGGCAGCTACTTCCACTCTCAGTTTTAGATTCTCTTGCTCCAACAGTGCCGCTCTGATGGCGATCTCGTCTTCCTTGGCCCGCCTGGCGTCCCGCGACCTTTTGGCAGCATCGTTATTCTTCCTTCGCCGTTCCCAGTAAGCGGCGTCCTTCTGATCGTCTGGCAGCGAGCGAGGCCGTTTCCGCGAGTTGGAGTGGGCGAAGGAGGAGGTGCTGGAGACTAGTGTGGTGTTGATGGACGCCGGGGTGACTGGCGCAGGAAAGCTGCTGCTGTTGTTGTTGTTGGAAGTGTTACTGGCTTTCAGATGATCGGATGTCACGTGGGGTGGAGACATGTTGGCAGCCGGGACCTGCTGCTGTTGCTGCTGCTGCGCGAGGGATGGCGGGCTGGGGAGCTGATGGTTGCGATGGTGCTGATGTTGCTGATGGAGATGGTGCTGTTGATGCTGTGATTGCTGTTGTTGCTGTGACTGATGGTGTGGCTGTTGATGATGATGCTGAGGAGGAGGAGCAGAGAGGTGAGTGTGATTCCCGTTGGATGTGGATATTTGAGAAGGAGAGGTTTTCCCGCTCTGTCCCACCAGCTGTTTGTCTCTGAAGAGCTGGAGCTGCTGGTTGTACAGGCTGACGATGTCCTCGCTGTTCAAACCGGCCAGCGCGCTCGGCTCTACCCCTTGCTGCAGCAGTGCCGACGTCAAGCCGGGGATACCGAAGAAGCCCAGGGGCATCTGTAATGCTTCTTTAGGATATGCTTTGAAAGGACGGTTGTTCTTCTTGCTCCGTGGGTCCATAAAAGCGGCCGCTGCCGCCATCTGTGAAAAAGCGTTCATAGCCGACCCGTTGCCCAGGAGGTTGGAGGGCAGGCCAGGAAAGACGCTCATGCCATTGAGCAGAGGTGGCATGCCGGACAGAGAGGCTGCCCCAGGGTAGGACTGACCCCCGGCTTTCTGATCCTCCAGCCGCTCAGGGCTGGGGGTGCCACGTTTGATGATATCGCCGCTAGGATTGACAGATCCTAAATCAGCCTGAGGCGATGTGGCGTTATAGTCAGTCATGTGACCTGGACTGGACGACGAGGCCTGGGAATCGTCAGTCAAACTCCCTGAGAACGACGACCTGCGTTTGACCGAGAAATCCAGCGGGCTGTCCTGGTCATTGTGTATGGACGACGGGCATTTCTTCAGTTCGTTGGCCTCCTTTTCTGCCCGCAACTCCTGGATCTTCTGTTCCAGGCCACTGCCGCTTCCTCCGCCCGTCCCGATACCCATTCCGTCTCCTAGACTGTTGGCCTTTCTCAATAGACCATTGACAATGCTGTTGGCGGTGCTGTGGATGCCGTTGGTTAAGGATGTTGCTGTCGCGTCTAAACCATCCTCGGCCATTGCTGGAAACTCTGTATTATAGGCGTTCTTCCATGAACTGGAAAATTTATGCTGCATTCCCTGAAACGATATATCAAGAAAAAAATAATAAACCACACATTCGTGTGAAATCAAGAGAGTTAAATTAAGCATAATGAAAACTACAAATTGGTTTAAAAGCCCTTCTTCTGCATGCTCCAACTAAACAGGCAGAGAAAAATAAATCCAGATCCATGTAATATGGTGATCTGTGTGATTCGATTGCTTACAATTCACTGGAGCAAATCTAACCACAGGACACACCACTCAAAAAGCAATGACCCTCTGAAAATCATTTATCAACTGACTAACAGAGTTTCAGTATGTTATACAACAATGGGTATCATCTTAGGAAGGAAGTTGCGTCACTGGTATGAAGTTGCGTCATCACTTTAGAATCGAAATTGCGTCACAATTAGAGAGTAATAGCGCACAACAGCAAAACAATATATTCATTTATGTACTGTATGTTACAAACACAGAAAAAGATCCGTCTTCAGAAGTGCATTTACACATCTGTGCCGAGATCTTGTCAAGATAAAATGCACTTTGCCACTAGATATCTCAAATTGCACGAGGAAGTATGAAAACAACGCAACAGCAGACGTGGACAATATTTATAGGACAACTCTCGGCTGGGCGTCATCGCCACGACACTACACTGAGTCTGAGTTGCCATTATTAGGGACAAAGTCACTGGAAATCAAAGTAGAATCCGATGTTTTGCACTGTTGTGAGCATCGGAGAGCAATATCGAGGGATAAAAATTTCTAGGTGACAGACAGACACACAGACTGACATACAGACAGACGGACACACAGTTAGATTTCACTGATGTCCACTGGTTCATTCTCTTTTCCTCTTTCCATCTATCTACCTCTTCATCCTGTTGCCTTTCTTTCGTTCATTGTGGAGCTCGAATAGATTATCTTTCATAGAATATGATTATTAATTTGATGAGTGTTTATAGCGATCGTAACGCATCCCGAAATGTGCAAATTATACGTTGTAGGTGTGAAAGAGAAACCCGGGGGTTAGGCAATCATTGCATTTTGTTTATGCAGCAAGGTCGGCGAGATGCTATTCCACTATCACGCTTTGATATTACACCAGGGATAGAAATCATATATTCAATAATAATAACAATAATAATAATAATAATAATAATAATAAAGTCTAGATGGTTTATCAAAAGGACTGACGTCTAGGCTTCAGACATCTAAGCATAACAACAGTTCAGTGGTGCACTGCTTCATAAAATCATCTCCAATGTGATCAAGTTTTGCCTATCAAAGTTATTTTTGTATGGTGTAATTTAGTTCTGAGAACGACAGTGCTTTTCTCAACATAAATAAACAATACACACAGGTGCACATTAACACAGATTATATAACGCCTCATATTTGGATCATAATCAGTAGTTTTAACATTAATGTCTTGATTAGTCCGCCAGTCACTGTGATTTCTATATAAATGAAAATTGCTTTCATTTTTGGTCACCCAGGGTTTTGTATTTATTGTATTATACACCCAGTTCACCAGAAAGTAGCATGGTGTCTTCCGTCACTGTTTGACAGAAACAAAAAATAAACAGATGTTTTTCATCTGATGCACAGCATCATAATATATGTCCATTCACGAAGGGCAGCTATTAATGTGCACATTAATGACATAATGCATTACGACGGTACCAAAGGAAATGCTGTTCTAAGAATTTGATTTTCGAATGAAACAATGGAAATCCATGCCACTAAGTAGAATTTTTCTTTTTTTCTCTCTCTCTTTTATGTTAAATGCTGCCTTTTTAACAAGGTTAGTCATGTGCTAGCTATTCTTTCTCACAGTACAAAAGGAACTCAGTCATAAATAATAGATCTATACGACCAAAATCTAGTTTCAAAAACATCAAGATATGAGGAGTGTAACACAAAAAAAAATCCAGGTTTCTCAAAAACTTAAACCTAATTACTCAATATTGTTTGGATTCGTGCATTTCCACTCCTCATACTTTTTCTTGTATATTTGTCTATAAAAGCACATCGCTTTGCAAATCTGAGAACCGTTGGTGACATTTCTTGACCTTCTCTTTCCTTCTGAGCCCAACGGACAAACAACCACAGCTGATTTGCTTCCCTTTTCAACTCTCGCGTAGAGAGAAGAGGAAGAAAAGAAAAATGCCGATAATTTATGTGAACTCTCTATATTTATGTTATTGTTATTCTTACCATCATTCAACCCGTCTTATATTCATCTATCCATCCATCTATCTATAGATATTTGGTTATTGTCATTGTTGTTTTGCTATGTTGCCATTTTTCCTCCCTGGTTCATTCAAAAGCGGGGAGCAAAATAATACGCCCTCACGCACAAACATACAAACACACACATGGACGAGAGGGGCTCACACAAACACATCACACCACAAAAATACAGCCAGAGGAATGACCAGCCTGTAGCGTCAGGCGGTAAAATCAATATTGCATGAAACACAGATGTGCGTTAGATCAAGAGGACTCGGAGAGAGGGAGAGAGAGAGGG
>JBCEWB010175572.1:0-10116 GCA_039654565.1 Peronia peronii
AAGGTAAACAAAGCAAACTACAAATTTAGATTGAATAAAATGTAATATTTCTAATTTATACTTTTCATTTATTTTACGTCAGAAGATGCAGAAAATGATGTAGTTTTATATAGGCGAAAAAAAAAAATTCTCACTGAAATTTTTTTTTAAACCTTTTTAAGGGTTTATCCTGACATATCAATTAAAAACACCCGGCTCTTATCTAAGGTGGATGTGCCGGGTAAAGTCTTCTACACAAAACGTGGTCGGCTTATGCCTTTCAGTCCCATGACCGAAACTGTCATACTACATTCTGAAGAAGCCAACAAGCCTCTAGCTGCAATATGGCGCTGTGATGCTGACATTCGTTCTATCTCTTGCGGTATGGAATATGGAAAATATGCGAAATCGCCATGACTCTTGTACATTTTAATTCTGTTATATTATCTTCCGTATAAAAAATCAGCGACCATGTTGCAGCAGTTGGTAGTGGAATATTTACATTGGCACGAGATGCTGAATATTCACCGACACATGTTAGAACAGTCAGAGCTGAGATAGACAACATAATGAGGTTAAAATGATGTCCCAAGATGCTACTGGTTAATGGGTTGGAAACTGTAGGATTAATCTTGTGATGCAATCGAAAGATATAGCTGGCATACCGGCGACGAACCCATTTTGCCGTGACATCAAGGAAGTGCAAGGGTTAAAAGGTGTGAGATCCCAGAAGGTTAACCAGACCACTTGCACTGGGAAGGCCCGGCACGCCTCTGATAGACAAGGAGAAACAGATGTGGCAGGACCGTTGACCTTTTCAGGCTGTGTGCGATTGGCGGGGTCGTTAGTTTAGGTGGATGGATGGATGGATGGATGGATGAATGGGTGGATGAATGAATAGATGGATGAATGAATAGATGGATGGGTCGATGGATGGATGGATGGATGGATGGATGAATGGATGAATGGATGGATGGATGGATGGATGGATGGATGGATGGATGGATGGATGGATGGAAGCACCCCAGTGACGGCCAGATAGAAAGATACACAGACAGACAGGCAGAAAGACAGATAGAAGATAGAGACAGATGGTCAGACAGATTGACGGACAACGAACGGACGGGTAGACGGACAAACAAATAGATGGATGGATGCCTCTAACTTAGGTTCACATTTTTTTGTTAACTCGATTTAGACTGAGCTATACCTTCTGTTACATTTGATATATTGCCCAGAACTTTTGAACGCAAGAAAAGGAACTAAACTGCTCCGACATAAATTTATCATCCTGTCATCCACTTAGCTCAGGAACGAAGAAAGGATAAACGTTACTCTCCGTGTGTTTTTCTTTCTTCCCCGCACCCCCCCCCCCCCCTTTCCTCCACCCTTGTTATTTCCTCATTTCTCTCCCTTCATCTCTACCCTCTTCTGATTCTGCCCGTTAGTCAGTCCGTCCGTTGGTCTGTCCATCCATTCATCCATCCAACTAACCATCCATCCATCCACCCTCTGTCCATACATCCATCGGTCTATACATCCATCCATCGATCTATCCACTCATCCATCCATCCATCCATCCATCCAATAAGTCCGTCTGTCCGTCCGTCGATCCATCTACCTACTCTATCTATCTGTCTGTCTGCCTGTCTGTCTGTCTGTCTGTCTGAATGTCTGGCTGTCTATCTATCTGTCTGTCTGTCTATGTGTCTATGTGTTTGTCTGTCTGTCTATCTGATTAGCTGTGTGTCTGTTTCTTATTCTCTTGATTGTCTGTCTATCTATCTATCTATCTCTGTCCCCCCCACCCCCCACCCCCCCCCCGGTCTAGCTGCCTACCGGTCTGTCTATCAATCTATTTGTCTATTCTATCTATACTATAAATCTGCAACAAAACCCATAAAAGACTTATGGACTCGAAAACTACTGAATGTATCCATCTGAAATTTAGCACACAGCATTGTTGCATAACGATCTGTGTTCCTACTTAGGTAAAGTCGAAGAAACCTTACTCTGTTTGACGTTACCCTAAAAAGGCAATGATAACTGAACAGCAAACTGGCTAGAGTGTTTGATCCCAGTTGTACGTTCGATTTAATCATGCATTCAAGACACCAAACACATTTCCTTTGAATAGCGTACAGTTTAATCATCCACAAGACCGTACCAACATCGAGGTGCGCACGCTTGCCATACACTTTAAGTCGTGGAACACTATCGGTTTGATCTATAATTTTTAAAAATTTCCTACGAAAGCCGTGGGCTCTTTTCTAGTGTGTTTATATATCTGTTTACTAATTTTTCTAAGAAAAAACTGGATAAACCTCAAATACATTTGAATGAGTAATGGATATAATTAATGATAACGAATATATGAAAAATTAAGCTCACACTTATGAATACATCACAGCTTTTTTTTTTTCTACCTATAATATTTGATTGGTAGCACTTTTGGAGGCATCGCCAAGGGCACGTTTCTGGCAAACGGTCACAGTTGCGATGCAATAGTGCTCGAATTCTGTTTTCTCAACCCATTTTGCATTGGCTCCAGCACCGCCCTCTGAGGTCTTTGTACACGATGTTTATCGTCTTGCCGAATGCTTTCTCCACGGGATTGGTTTCATGGACCATAGGGGTAAATGGCAAGAGGGCATGAGAGAACAGCGAAGTGACGAATCACTTAACACGGTAAAATGAATGATTAGCGATTTTTGCGTTCATTATTTTGGGTCCTGGATATAGAGCTGAGTCGCATGATAACAGTGAGCGTTACATTGTGGCGGTGTAGACTGGATTGAGAAAAAATGTTATTGGAAAATGGAAGGAACAGAATAGAAAGTGGTGAAATTAGTACATGTGGATGAAATTCTGTAAACTGTATTCACTGTCGCAATCATTGCTTTGGGTTGAGCAGAGCTAGTGTAGTCGTTGTTGTTGTTGTTGTTGTTGTTGTTGTTGTTGTTGTTGTTGTTGCTGTTTCTCCTCTTCTCTTTCCTCCTCCTCTACATCTTCTTTTTCTTCAATTTCTTCTAGCTTCTTACCCCCTTTCTTCTTTCTTTCTTGTTTTTCTCTTTACTTTTTCGTCCTTATTTCTTCCATCTTTTTTCTCCCCTTCTTCATCTTCTTCTTCTTCTTCTTCTCTTGGCTGTATGTCCTGAGCAGCATCTCTGTTTGTTTCAACTTCGTTTAACAAACACCTCAGGAAGTTCACCTAAGCATAGAATGGCACTTTGCCATGGCTTCACATTCGGTCGACCCATTGATGAATTTGGCACCAATCTAAGCGAAAAAAACGTTCAATGGATGAAATTCCTGTGCTTTGCTTAGAGATGTTTTTCAATGCTCCACCAACCAGTGGTTTTGGTTTGTGGTCTCGGTTTTGTTTTTTGTCAAGCGCTCTCCGACCATGCAGTGTAAGCTCGTCTTGAAAAGGAAAAATAAATAGTTTGTAGACACATGTAATTGCCAAGAGAAGAAAGAAACATCAAGAATGTTTTAATTATGGTGTATCCCCGTAGTGATGCCTTCCTTCTTTAATCAACAGTCTTTTACGATATGACCACGGTCAGTCCTAGTAAATAATTTTGTTAGTCAGTATTGAATACTGATATTCGATGATTCAAGTCAGTTAATAGAACTATAATTATAATTCCACTTTTTTAAAAAATCCTTTTGCTTGCGTCACGCTCCTCTTTTCTTTCTCTCTCTCTCTCTGTCTCTCTCTCTCCTCTCGTTGTTCCCGCCTCCCTTACCATGGCTCGCTCGTTTCTATTCTTTCTAGCATTGTCTCTCCTCTATAGTTCTCTACTCCTTACCTTTCTGCCTGCCATGGTCTGTATCTTCCCTTTTACTATAATACTTCTCTCTCAGTTCTCCTCTCTCTCTCTCTCTCTCTCAGTTCTCCTCTCTCTCTCTCTCTCTCTCTCTCTCAGTTCTCCTCTCTCTTTCAGTTATCCTCTCTCTTTCGCTGTCTCTCTCTCTCTTTCCTTCCGCTCCCGTGCCAGCGTCTCTTTCACTCTCATACACATCCAAACATCCTGAGTTTTAAACTTGATCTTGTGTTTCCTTATCAACGTCTCCATTTCTTAACAAACTTATCAGAGAAAGATCGGCACTCGCCCAGTTCAGACATAACTAAGCCACGAGTCCATCTACCCAACATCTGTGGGAGGAAAATACCGCAACATTCCGCAGATTTTGTGATCAGAACGGGGTCGCCTCGACTTCTCTCTTTCGATGTCTTGTTTTTTCGGCATTCGCTACATCTCCCATTCCAGACAAGGCAGGAAAATCCAAACTCACGCCTGTGTTCATGTACTACTCCGATGGTAACATGTGCGTTGGGTGAGCTAACAAAACGTGTGTTCACACTCGGCGAATGCTCACTTGGACCGGCCGATAATGGTGTTGCATCACCGAAGATTATGATCATTTGAGCCCAGGGTATATCAGTCTGTGTGTCTGTATTATATAGAAGATGTGGACTAGGAAGTAGAGAGATAGAGAGAGGAAGTGCTAGAGATGAGAGGCATTCGTTTTCTCATTCGGTCTTATCTTTAGTGTTTCGTTCCTGGCAAGGATCATAGGATGAAGGCTCAACTCTTGGTGTTGAAGGAGAAACTGGCATTTTGTGATGTTTCATATTTTGTTTGTGTATGCACGGCAAAAAAACAAAAAAGAAAATGTCTATCTCGTCCATTTCCTGGAGTGTAAAATGTGTATATTATGTGATGAAGGCATCTCTCTCATGCAGGGTAACTTGGAGTATAATGTCATAATGTATGCGCTGCTCTCAGGCTCTTGAAGTATGTGATTGTTTTCTTACTTTTGATGTAAAAGTTTTTCGTCCATAATGTGTTTTTAGATGAGACTTCATGAGATCAGTTATGGGGAAACTTTGGCTTTGGCTGGTGGAATGTGTGGTGTGTTAGAAAAGTAATGTTTTATGGTAATGTGTGCGGATGGCTGTGCTTTTCTTTCTATGCAGATGTTTCAAAGTATTTTGATTGGATCAGTTTTTGAGAGTGTAATAAAATTGATTTAATATTTCTGATGTTTGTCATTTCGGCCATGGAAGCGTTTCAGAGGTGTGTTAACAAAGTCAATTTTTAAAATCTGAAGAAACATGAGTAGATGCAAGGTCACATTTCGAATCAGGAGTTTTAAATTTGATAAGGTTTGCATTTCATAATGTCTTGAAGTCATGAAAGGTGTGGTAGCCTCTCTGACTGTGATTTGACAGTAGTGAATATGTCCTGTGTCACATGTACGGAAGATTTACGCAGTTAGTTGTTGTAGGTCTGCAGTAGTGGAGACAGGACTGGTGTGGACAAGTTCTGTTGCACATCACAGAAAGCAAATCGTGCCACAGGAAAAGTGATAATGAGATAATGAGATACCATTACCTGTCCAGGTGGTGATGCTTCTTCTTCTAGCGCTGCGGTGTGAAAAATCTGGGTAGTCAGTCAAAGGTAGATATCAGGGCTGTTTTGTTGTCAAAGGGAATTTGCGGGTTTGTCTCACATATGTGGTACTCAACCATTATCAGTTACACATCATGTGTGTAAGGAAGAAAAACCTCAGCGGATCTTTCACCAGTGATTATGAAGTATGTGGATACAAAGTCGAGGAAGAGGCTGGCGGGCCCCATCATAGTGATGTAGTTAAGTGTTTTATATGACTGATGAGCAAAAGTTTGAAGGATAAAACAGGTTGTTTTTTTTTCTGATAAAGCAAAAGTAGAGAGTATTTTTATCTTCATGTTTTTGTCTATTTTTTTTTTTAATGCTCTATGTTGATAAATGAGGTGGAACTGAAATCATTATTTTAACCGTAGTGAATATAGTTCAGTGTGTTATATCACTAGTGTGCATAGGGATTATGGACTTTATCACAATGAATTTCATTTGTAAAAAAAGCAAATGTGGAATAACAAATTTTCTCTTTGTTTTTTTGAATGATAACGGAGTTGGAGATGTATAGAATTCTCACCGCACCGCGCATGGAATAGACAAAACAAGTGTAAGGTGATATTATCATGTGATTTTGATATCCCTGTTGTAGAGAGACCTGATACTGTCAGATAGTGTGATCTGTAGAATGGACCCACTAGCCGACTGAACACAGGTTATGTAGAGAACCATTATCTCAACCATGCCTGGTGTCCATCACGATGGTCTACAAACACGTCCTGTCTTTCTTTCTTTCTTTTCTTTCTTTCGTTTTTTTCTTTCTTCCTTTTTTCTCTCCCTCTTTTCTTTTTTTTTTTTTTTTTTTTGATCTGTTTCTTTATAGAATTAGATAAAGCCGTTACTTGGCTGCCTAATAGAACGATTTCACACTAATAGTCCAAAATAATTAGTCTTTCCCGTGGATTTTTTCTTTCTTTTTTTCTCTTTTCTCCCCCCCCTTCTCTCTCTCTCTCTCTCTCTCTCTCTCTCTCTCTCTCTTTCAAGCCTGGATTGTTGGCATCGCCACAGAACTAATGACTTCAAGACTTCGGAGCTGGGATGTCGACGGAAAGATTTTTGCATTGCACCTGTCCATGAACGATGGATGTAGTTTTGTCAGGGGGTGCTGTAGATGTTTCTAAATCGATGTCGTAACTTAATGTTGGTGTCGTTCGCCAAGTGGTAATCAGTGTTGTACTCTTGTTGCCATAGTGACTGAGCATTAGGAATGAATAGAGCCCTCTTCGCCATTCCGTAGTTTCTCACAATGGAGTTTACATTTCTGGAATCACGAGTCCTGTTTCGTCAGGGCTAAGAATCGCGTCGTGTTCTGTAAACCAAAGTCTACACAATCAGGGAACGTGTTGACGAGTGCCTAAACGCTCTGCTCTGTGTTGTATACACACATGTCTGGGTCTGGATGGAGGAATTTGTGTGTCTTCTTGGCTGTGGGTACACCCGATATTCTTCAGCTGTGCTGGAAATTTGGATAAAGTGATGGGTGTCTAGCTATTTCGTGACCCAGCGACACCATTAGGTCTACTGTGCATCATCTCATCAGTGTCAGTTTATGCAACTTTTAAGCTAATCTTTCTGTCTTTCTTTACCGCAGGTGTTGGAATTCTCGGAATTGATTTTTTTTTACTTCATCCATATTTTGTTCTGTTTTACCATTTTCCTTGTCAGTCTTTTACGAGATTCCAGAGCTGTATTAATCAGTCATTCTTTTTTGTTGTTTTGTGACAGAATGGAAGTTTGGGTGAACATTTGGTATGTGCAGGTTTTTTTTTCTTTTTTTTTTTCTTTTCTTTTCTTTCTTTCTTTTTTTTTTTTTTCGTTTTTGTGATTTAAGTCTCGATCTTAATTGTAGCAGTAATCATTTCTGTTAGAGCCTATTTTATTTTCTTCCCATGTAATGAAATCCTCGTGTTTGTTTATAATATACATGCATTGTTTATAAACAGACACACGCGTATTGAAATGCTTCCTTAACAAAACGTGATTCATTGTATTAATTCTTGGTGTTAAAATTAACAGTTTTTCCATTTTTTTTTTTTTGTTTGTTTGCTCTTTTTTTTTCTTTTGTCTTGTTTCGTTTTGTTTTTATTTTGTTTTGAGTTTTCTTTTTCTTACGGTTGGCCTGAACGTTTTTTTTTTTTTTTTTTTGTTTTGTTTTGTTTTGATTTGTTTTGTTGGCCTCACGTTTGTTAGAATTATTTATATTCTATCACTTTGTGCACTGTTCATATTCGTCTGTCTCAACCCTAAATAGAAGTGCCGGATAACACCATGAAACAGGTCGGGGAGTCAGGGAACCTGGAACAAGTACAGAGAATAGCTGTTTTATAGTCTCCTATGTTTGGAATGTAATCAGTAAATTACGTTTTTTGGACTGATGGGTCTGGTCGTTACTGGCACGCAAGCCGGAATTGTGTCCTCAGATGTGTGGATCTAATATGGAGAAAACCAATCCTGTTTTAAAAATAAAAAAAGGGGGGGGGAGAGGGGGGGGGGGCTTGTTTAATTAAAAGTGATGAAGAATAGAGTCGCTCTCCTCTCCCCTCTCATCATCTATCTTTATTTCTCTCTCACATTTTATCACTGTTTGTATGTCTGCTAATGTATCTGTATATGGGTGTTTGTCATTTTCCCTATGGCTGGCTGGCTGGCTCTCAATCTGTTTATCTACCTGTATGTATCTGCCTCTCTGTCTGTCTACCTTGATCTCCTGCAGTCTCTCTTTCTCGCTCTCTCGTTTTCGCCCCTGTAACTTACATTGGTTATAATTTAGCAATCTGAATGCGGTTCCTTTTCTCTGAAGTATGGATCAGTCTGCCTGACATAAGTGGAACACCAGCATCTTTCTTGATAAGCCTGGCGGTGATAGTTCCATTGTCAGGTCGGTAATGGGCCATTTTTTCAGCCAGCTAGGTTACTTCCCTTTGCCAGGTACAAGAGGTATGGGACAAGCATTGCAAAGAAGGAAAAAAATCACCTTTTCTCTTGTTATTTGAAACATATAGTGCAAAAAAAATTATGAAAAAAATTATCACAATAGGAAAAAAACATTTTCATCATAATATGGTGAATTTTTCAGAATTTTCTATTTCTTATATTTCACATAACAATCGAAAAAGTGATTCTTTCCATCTTTACAATGCTTGGGTTATACCTCTTGTACTTGGCAAAGGAAAGTCATTTCGCTGACGGTCAAAATGGCTCATTGTACGCTGTGTTCTTGAATCGAGGTTTTCGTAGAAATCCACGAGAAAAAGGTGCCATTTTGCCATTAGGAGTTTAGGTCATTGCAATCTGTGGTTGTGATTCAACACTGTTAATACTTCTCTTATAATTTACTGTTCGGACTGATATCGTCTTATAATGCAAGATCGGGCATGGTTATCAGTTTTTACAAATACTTCAATCTAATATGGAAGTAGTACACACATTACCTGTATTACCTGTTGAAAATGTTCGTTAAATGTTACAGACGATCCTAATCGATTAATGTAAATAGTGCATTTTTAAAAAATCCTGTTAAAACATCATGCGGATAAAATAAACTGCGAACAGTTAAAAGATGGCGTGTCGGAACATTTTGGGAATGAGACGTGTTTGAAGGCTCATACATGCATGCATACTTGTCGATCGCTGATGTGTGAGAGATTACAGTGTGGGCTTGATACAGGTGATGTTTCTCATCTCAGGTAACCGTGCAGGGGATGTCGTAGTCACTTACTGGCTTATAGGCTATAGATAGTGTGATCGGTACTGAGTGCATTGAAACATCTCCGGAACGAGAATGCGTGAGAAAGTATTAATTTATCATACGATTTGTACACGTTATGTATCCTGTCTCAAGCAGCGGTACAGGGGAAGCTGTAGTCGCTTGCTGGCTTGTACTACAGATAGTGTGGTCGGTATTTTGAGACATCGACCGAACGTGGATGCGCGCATGCACACTGATGCGTGAGAAAGTATTTTATCACAGGATTTGTGCAGATGATGTATCTCATCTCAGGTAGCGTTGCAGGGGATGTTGTAGTCACTTGCTGGCTTGTAGGCTGTCAAGAGTTAACATGTGATCTCACATGTATCTACCATACCTGCAGTCGTGTACAGTGGCCGGTATGAGGGAAACAGTCATGTCCAGCACGCAGACTGGTCATTGTCCGGCGTGGGAAGAGTAAGGAAGCAGGGATCGCTGTCAAGCTGACTTCGCGGAGACAGCCTTTTTTTTTAAAATTATGTTTTTTTTTGTTTTTTTTTATAATATTGTATGGAAATTGTGATTTCATTCTTTTTTCTTCCTTTTTTCTCTCTTTAATTATTTGTTTAATTTATTTTTGTTTACTTGTTTGTTTTAATTAGATATAATTCTTATTGAGAAAATGGTGATCAGTGCCTCAACTAAATTTATACGATACCCATATAAAGAATGCAATATATTATATTGTTCTTGTTATTGTTGTTGTTGTTGTTATTGTTGTTGTTGTTGTCGTCGCTGTTATTGTTGTTGTTTCAGAATCATTGCCAGATAAATATCAGAGGCGTCGATTCGGTGTTGAGCGCGGAAACGTTAATTTTTAGTTTTATACATGTCATTGTGAGAAATCACTTACGTACGGAAAAACAGCACAGTTCAAAAAGGCATTTCCTGACGCAACAATTTCTCAAACTGACCCCT
>JBCEWB010175583.1:0-10116 GCA_039654565.1 Peronia peronii
TAGATAGATAGATAGATAGATAGATAGATAGATAGATAGATAGAT
Organism: Peronia peronii; assembly: GCA_039654565.1. Classification (NCBI taxonomy): domain Eukaryota; kingdom Metazoa; phylum Mollusca; class Gastropoda; order Systellommatophora; family Onchidiidae; genus Peronia; species Peronia peronii. The sequence goes on from JBCEWB010175583.1 coordinate 46, forward strand.
AGATAGATAGACAGACAGATAGATAGATAGACGTTTGTATAATAGCAAAAAATGCTGCCAGCGGCATTGTAGAATAAATATTCAATGGCCTGATCTAAAACATTAAACGATTTATCAATAACCCCAACTTACCTTTTCGTCACCAGAAAGAAATGAGAAACACCAACAACGGCCAGAGAAATACTAACAATAGCCTGGAATCGCTGCGTACTTGAGTCCCTGTGACGTCATGTTCCAATATGAACACTTGACGGGCTCAAGGCTGAGTGATTATTTTGACAATGTTGTGTTGAACTGCAGCGGAGGTAAGAATTGTCAAATCTAAGATCTTAAGATTTGTTTATTTCTTACTCGTTCAAACTCAAATACTCGTAGCCATTCAGTGACACGTTGAATGATGTCACTTTTAAGAGAATTACTCTCACACCCACACACACCTGGAGGTATGTACAAACACACACACATTAACATGGCTTATTATGATTTTCTCCTCTCACTTTCTAAGAACGACAATTTTATTTAGCTTGAAAAGCTGGCTCTCCGTCCAATTTATGTACAATAGTTTTTATATATACATACATCCTTCCAACAATTCATCCATCCTTCCGTTCATTTATCTGTCCATACTATCCATCCATCCATCCATCCATCCATCCATCCATCCATCCATCCACGTATTGGTTTATCCAGTCATATTTCAACTCAACCATCCATCCGTCTGTCCACCCATCCATCGATCAATCTATTCATCCATCTATTGATCCCCCTTTGTCCATCCATTAATCCATCCATCCATTGATCTATTGATCCATCCTTCGACCCATCCATCAATTCAGCCATCCATTCATCCATGTATTCATCCACCCATCTATCCATCCATTTATTGATCCATCCATCCATTCATCCATCCATCCGTCCCATCCATCCATCAATCATCCATCCATCCAAGCACCCATCCATCCATCCATCCAATCATCCTTCCATCCAATCATCCTTCCATCCATCCATCCATCCATTATCCATCCATTCATCCAAGTATACTCATACTAATTTAAACCCATGAACTAACATTTGATTAAGCCCTGCATTTTCAACTCGACATTTATTACGTGTGCATTCCGCACCATTTTTACATTACTTTACAGTCAATTGCAACAATCCAAAAGAAATGATAGTTTGCAGAATGTAAGGACCAATCGTGAATGTGCAGAACATTCATCTCTGCCATACTGGTCGATATGGTCATAAAGAGGAGACATTGTTTCAGGTCTCTGCCTTGTGTTCCGACGCTATTGCAGGCAATTGTGAATGTATTCTACATATGTACTATCTCTTTGCAACTGTGAATGGAATTTCGTTTTGATTACAAATAAATTTCATCTTTTCTTATTTGTAAAAACCCCCGCTCCACAGTCACATTTAATATCATGATCATCTATTCTGGATCTATTTCCACGCATCTCTTTATGAATCTCTTCCTTATTCATTAACGTATTTTGACAAAACATCAGCTGTTCCCGGAAAACTATTCTGAGAAATTCGCTATTTAGATTGTTATACAGGTCTGTGATCTCACTTTTAAGTACAAAATGAATAACTCGCAGTTTTTAGAGGATAAAGTGATGTCCATGTTGTCTTTTAATATTGTGGAAAATTATATTTGAACTAGCGAAGAACCCACGGCTCTTGTGAGGGATTTTCTAAATTGTCAAATCAATACTGCCCTGCGACTCAAAATGTATAGCAAAGCGTGCGCGTCTCGATGTTGGTATTTAGCGCGATTGAATTGAAAGTTACTCAAAGGAAAACGTGCCTGGTGTTTTGGATGCTGTGCGAGCGGCAGCGGAAGGACAATAACATAATGAGTCATTCTACCGAACGCGCAGATGGAATCAAACACTCTCGCGAGTTTACTATTTAATTATCATTGTCATTTTAGAATAACATTACATATGATAACTTTTTTCTCGGGTTTATACAAGTGAAAACATAGCTCTTAAAGCAACGATTTTGTGTACCAAATTTCAGATGGATACGTTCAGCTGTTTTCGAGTTTACAAGAGTTTCATTATTAAAACATTTTTTTTTTTTTAGATTTATAGAATAAATAATTAAACTGTGATAAAGGAGGGGCTTCGTCAAAGAGGGTTAGTTTATCTCTCTATATAAATTTGGTTATTTACTGTTTGATAGCAACAAGGCATGATATCAGCTTTTTGTGATCGCCATCCTTCTGTCTATTCAATCATGATCGCTCCCAAAAGATTTGTTCATTTCACTTCAATATATTCCCATTATTGCCCACTTCATCTTGAGTGACTGATATATTATGAGAGATATTTCAAATATTTCGTTGCTAAAAGCATTTGTGGGAGACACCCTTAGACACTATCAGAGCATCTGTTCAGCTCTCAAAGGTCTGCTATTGATAAAGAACAGCCCGGCACTTCACGCCCAATGATGGCAAAGGTAATGGCAAATGGAAGGCTTTTGACACTTCTGTTGCTAGGATATTCAGATGTATCTGGGTTCTCACACTCCGGGTGCTGGCCCTGAAAATAACGACTAGGCCCAGAAACATCAGCTTCATACTCCATATAGCATCAACACGACACCACTAGGGTACTGTATAGAGAAATGTTGAAAATGCAGTTGCGATTTTCTCAAATGTCATGCTTTTTTTGCTGTTTTTTTTTCTTCAGATTTTTTTCCTTAAAGCTTTTTAATTTCTGAACCAAATGATTTCAAATTTTGAATGTATGTAATATTGAATACATATATAGCAGATATTAGTTTGTGTGTTCAATAGCATGCAAACCTTTTTTTCTGAATTGTATTCACGTTTCGAAAGGGAAACTGGAAACTTAGTGGAACATTGAGAAATATACACATTCGTCATTCGTCAGTATACATATTTCAGACATTTATTACAGATATGTACAACTTGTAAACAAAAGCAAAAATACGTATTGCCATAGGTCATCGTTCAAAAGCCAAAGTGCAACACCGCGGAGTTGGCATAGCTATCCCAGCAAAACACAAAATTTTCCACAATTTTTCTCTAACCTGAGCATGCTGAAGCTTAAAAAGTCGATAGTTGAAGCATTCAAATCATTACTGTCAGGACCCACACCCCACCCCTCCCTCCCACCTCCCCATTTAAAAGTCTTCTTAATTCTTATCCTTTAATTCCTCGCTCCATCCATCCATCTATTCTTTTAACCATCTTTAAGTCCACCAATCTGCCTACCCATCGATTCAATCATCCATCTACCCATCCATGGATTCATCCATCCATCCATGGATTCATCCTTCCGTCCACCTACCCATCCATCCATCCATCCATCCATCCATCCATCCATCCATCCATCCATCCATCCATCCATCCATCCATAATTATTGGCTTTTTATTTTTTCGGCTTCCCGAGTTCGGTGTTATTGAAGTTGGCTATGACCGAATTCTCAGTCAATCTATTTAATGTATTATTTCCTTGGAGAGACTTGTTTCTAGTAAATGAATGTCTGCTGACATGGGTCCCTGATGACTAAATTTGTATCGGGCAGAATACGTGCCAAGCTTTAAGAGGGTGCCAAATTGGTCTTTGCTTGTTCAAGTATTGCGCTTCTTCATTTATTACTTTTGAACCAATTCCTTAATTTTCAATGCTCAACATGAAAATCGAAGGATTGACAATGCTTTAACTACACTTGTCATCAGCGGGATTCTTTCCTAATGAAAAAAAAAATCTGTATCTCTATCATTTGTGTTAATGAAATGTGCCATGTTCTCTCGAAATATTGGTTCTACATATGATTATCTCTGAGGACTGGTGATGACATTTGCAATCACATTTTGGAATGAGAGCAATGGTCTGTCACCGTAGAGAGTTATATATTCCGAGCTTTCTATCATTTCGATGATTCACACGATTGCACGTAAAGTTTCGAGATTAATCTGTTCTGCTTGTGATGATTGACATTTTTGGAAAGGGCAGATGGTTCAGCCATTGATAATGAAGGTTAATATCTGGTGAAGTGTGCCAGTATCTACACAATCGCCAATAACAGAGAGGATGAGCGATAAAGACGAACCGGGAGCTCAATCGGCCTCATCGAACTCTTTGATTAGTACAAGGGTGCCAATTGTGGTAAAGATGGTGGAAGCTGAAAAAGGTCAGAGCTGGTAAAGTCAGGGACTGCTAAATATATATATGTATTTGGCTTTGGTGCCCCAAACAGTTGGTTCTTTCTCAATACTTCTCAGAACTTTGGTTGCTTTTTTCCCTGATTTCGTTATCGTAAGTGTCATGGCGCAGAGTTTCGAACATTTGTCATGCTATCATCTTCTCTTATTTTTTTTTTGTCACTATCGGAGCCTCCACATTCTTGTTATTTTCAGAAAACCCACACTTTTCGATGAAATATTTCAGACCTTTGTAAAAATGTCACCTAAATAGCCAAGACAGAATTATGCATTTAGCTGTGAAATTTTTGAATCCTTTGCAAGATGTAGCCCAAAAATAAGATAAAAGACCTTGTCAGTCTTCACACTTTTAAACCTCTTCCATTTTGTTGTCCAGAAATAAGATCAGATCTCCATTTATTGTAATATTACAGAATATTCTGCAGTAGATTGAAGACAGCAGAAAAGATAACAGTTGCTTTATTTTTTTAACGATAATAATTGTGTTATAAACAATTGGTGGAGATACTTTTGAATATTTTGCACTAGGCAACCATAGAACAGGATAATAGATGTATCTGGCATAAAGATTTAATGATTAATTCGGAGTGACACGTGAATCTCTAACACTACATAACCCAGAAAAAAAGACAATAGATGCTCTTGGGGCAAGCACCTTCAGGTTCTGTCCGATCCGCGATGACATAAAAGATCAAGTCAGGAACTGTAATTTCTGAAACGTCCGCGCCTGTGATTGTTAAATTACGGCAATTTTCTTAAGCTGCGGGCAGAAATCAGAGCTGTGATTTTCATAGCCCGGTAGTTGAAAAAGTAGATTAAAATCATTAATGAAGTCCCTCTGATCTCTGATGATTATCAGCATTGTACATGTAAACTGGGATGGAATGTAAGCCGGTGATTCTTCGAAATCTTTTTTCACCAGGTAACTGAAAAATAAAGTGAAATAAAGCCTTTGACAGAGACACTTTTGAGTCTTTGTTCTAGGTAACTCAGTACTCAGTCAATAGCTACATCCGAAGATTAGAAGTAAAATCCGTTTGTCCGTGGCATTTTTGTATCGTTTGCACCACATAACTGGGATTTATCATAATGGACATTTGGACGCCATCACATTAGGTTTCCATGACATGATCTTTCACATCAGGAACGGTAATTAAGGGAGTTCCAGAGTCGGGGTTATCGTTTCCATGACTGGAATTATCCCACGCTGTAAGCGGAAGACAAAGCTGTGGTTTTTACAGCCATGCAGTTGATCAAACAAAGTAATTGATTCATTCCACATACATCTCTATGGGGGTAGAGATTTAGCCATGTGATAGCCGAAATAGCTTTGTAATCAATGGCTCAGCGAACCTGGTCTCTTCAAATGAACTGCATCTTCGGTCGTGCATAGTGTATTATTGTTGTTACATTGATACGTTGCACGATAATGGTCTATATTGTTTTAATTGTTGACAGTGCTGTGTTTTCGCCAATGTGACGAAAGAATCTGAATATCCATTCTGACGTTAGAATTCACGATATTAAACAAATGAACCGATTATCATAATAGCAGATCTCTAGGACACTGAGTACAATGTCTATTACTGATGCAGCCATTCGCAAAACAGAGTCTGATATCTTGTCATTATCATCATTGTGCAGACAAACGCAGCGTGGGTGATGAAGAACACAGAGCTGCTTAATTATCTAAATATCACGTTTGTCAGGGACGTCCTTTGTTTGAGTCCGATCACGCACAGATTGGATAATGTGTTTATTAACTCTTGAAGCACCAGAGCAAATGACCACAGTGTCAGTGGGTGTTTGTAAGGAAGTAAAGATACAGATGATCAGTTTTAGTTATCAGCCTTAATTTGTCCAAAGCAATGGTCTGAATCACTAACTTCAACAACAACAACAACAACAACAACAAAAAAAGCGGAAGTTTCTTAATAAACAAATATTCAATTTCTCCTACGTGTATAAAGTGGAGCCTGAACAGAAGTCTGGAACGCAAGATAACCACTTGTGAGATGCAATGTCTCAGGAGAGCCGTCAACAAGACCAGACGGGATATGATCAGAAACACCCAGGATCAGAGAAATGGTGGGAACAATACCTGTCCTCAACTACATTCAGAGGCAAACAATCAGGTGGTTTGGACATCTGACTCGCACGGCACCCCACCAGCTTGCCAGTAAAGCATACAACAAAAGAATGTCAAGAGGAAGACTAAGGAAGACATGGATCGAGGATGTGACAGAAACCCCCAAGGACCCACAACATCCCACCCAGCCAGGCCGTCCAGCTTGCCACACATCGAAACCCCTTTCTCCCCTCGACATACTAGATGGTACGAGAGGACGGATAAAAAAGAAAGAAAGTATAAAGTGGACATCTGCGATTCTTTTCCTTGGTTTTTTCTATTTATTCTACTTCCAGAAATGCCATTTCAACCCTTTTACTGCCAATAATTAGACACTATTTTAGACCCCTAAACCTGGTAATCCTACCTTGGCAGAGTGAAAACACAGTCACTCAATAACCCCAAGAATATGGATATTTGAAACTTTCAATTGATTTTAAGGTAGGAGAGATAGTAAAATGAGTAGTCTAATGAGTAATCCTGGCAGCGAAGAGGTTGAGCAAAGATGGCAATACGAACCGACTACTACCTAACTATATGTATGCTGTATGGTTTTTGGAGAGGAAATTTAGTGTAAAACTAGTAGAGAACCCACGTCCTTCGTGGGAGATTTTTTACATATAGGTCAGATCGATACTATCCTGCGACTTAAAAGTCTATGGCAAGCGTGCGCATCTCGATGTTGGTATTTCTGATAATGAAACTGAACTATAATAAAAAAAACAACAAAAAACGTGTATGTTGTCATGGATGCTTTGCGAGCGGAAGCGGAAGAACAATAACAAAATGGATCTTTCTATCGAACGTACAATTTGGATCAAACACCCTCGAGAATATATTATTCAATTGTTATCGCTTTTTTAGAATAAAGTTAAACATGGTAAGCTTTTTGAGGAGTTTAAGTAAGTAGAAACACATATCTTGATGCAACAATTTTGTGTGCCAAATTTCAGATGGATACTTTCAGTAGCTTTCGAGTCCATACGCTTTAATGGGTTTTGTTGTAGATTTATAGTATACATGTGGCGAAAAAGTCATTGATCAGATCTGTCATTTGGTATTTCTAGAGTTAATAATTCATTATCACATTGCACGGAAAGCTCTTTACTTAATCCTGATCATGCAGAGATTCGATAAGCTATTGACTAACCCTCCAAACTCTATTTATGATGTAGATGTCTTATAGGTCTCTAGGTTGGACTGTCGGGGTCGGAATCAGACGTTCCTGGGTTCAAATCCCAACGATTCTCGACAGTTTGTCCTCAGGAAAAGACAATTCATTCACATTTCTAGACTCTGCCTAGGTACAAATGGGTCTCCGACTACAGACAGAAAATGGTATTGTTAGATTAATAAGAATTTGAGTACCTAATAGATAACCGTCTTGTATATTTTCCAGACAGCCGACAATATTTCGGTCTCTTTACGTCTTTCAACCACCTGGAGGCAGTGATCTCGAGCCAGCAATATAGGTAGGATAATACTAGATCGTATAGACCTGGAGTTTGCATGTGGGAGAATATCAATGAGCTACATAAATGCATCTGCAGTCTATGTATAAAAATAATTTCACAGTTCTGATTGGTAAGGAGAGATAGACATATTACATTAAAAGTATTACAATCTTGATGATGAATGGTGATTATTATTATTTTTTTTTTTACAGCTAATTTCACTGTAAGTTGTTGAAATCTGACATTGATCTAAAGCAATATACCAATGACATCATTTTGTTTTCAAAAGCCATGGCAGGGTTTATAGGGTTAATCTTCTAGCTGTTAGTGAAGATTACTGGAGCACCAGGTTTTTATAATGATATTCAATCGTGGTCAGGAGAGGTGATGGTAATATTGCACGAGTACTTTCCTACCATCATATAAGTTATCAGAAAGATAATTCACAAACAAAGTCCAATGAAATTGTTTTTGGTCAGATCGGTCCATTGAGATTCCTAGGGTTAAAATACATCAATGACTTAACCCTTTAAAGTTCAGGATAAAGAACCAGATTTGTGACTTGTGGGCCATAACCCAATAATGAACTTCATAAGGTAAGTATGCCCCTTTCACAGTTAGAGGACCTCGAACAATTCAGTTTAAAAATTATCTGTTAGTGGTGTCACCCATGGCTTTTTTACTATAAAATATATTTGCATTCCATTCTCTGTAGGGAATGTATCATAACTGCAACACAGGGCGTTAGAGGGTTTAGATATCGGCACAAATACACTGACAACAAACCTTCATTTGAAATACACATATCTCAGAGTCATTATTATTATTTAGGATAAAATCTCTTCTTATGGGCAATATTTGCACAGATAATATCAACCTGCTTGCCTTTGTTGCGGATAATACACAATCCTCAATCCCATGCTGTGAGATACAATGAATTCCTCATTAGAATCATAATTATGAAAATCAGTCATAGATTATACATGAATGGCTATAATGACATGGTTGTGCTACACTGGAGGAGTTGGTTATTGATGCCTTCTATGTCACACTATGTTCTGCCATTTGTCACCAATGCTGTGCTATAGTGGCTTTTATTACAGTGCAATTAATTATGTACTCACTTGCCCAGACATTACTTTCCACCATTTTGAAAAAGACAACCCCATTTCATTAATTTATTTTCTTCCCCCTAAAAATACATTTTATTTGCTATATGATATGCGACACGATAAAATCAGGGTGTCTTCAAATTTTGAGTATGTGGAGCTATTGGTATTACTGTGAAGGTTATTCATTTCCCTTTCTATGTGAAAAAAAAAATGTTCTAGAAGTCGAGATATTGGCAAATTAAAGGCGATGGAGGTGATTTGTTGCTGCAGCTGAATTTAATGAGAAAAATAAATGACCAATCACTTTTGTTAAGCCTTATAGATTCTTACTAGGCCATGCCACTAAATTACAATTTTTGGGTTTTTATCCAATCTATTTCAGCAAATTTAACTCTGAAATGCATTTTTAGATTGATATATAGGGCTGGAGGGTCCTTGCGTCACGGCGGGTGTTCGCGTCACCTACGTCCGCATCACGTCAGACTGAACCAATTTGCATCAAAATTGGCTTATTTCTTCTCAACACAGAGCTATTGAAATCTGCCAATTCTGACTCACATTGGTACAGTTTGACATGATGCGGGCGTAGGTGACGTGAATATCCTTCGTGACGCACTGACCTTCCAGTTCTATAGAAGGGTTCTGTGAAGGAAAACAAAATGAGCACAAAAAAATTCATTCACTTTTGAAAACATCGTGATTTCTCCGGTCGCCTCAGTTTGACAAGCGCCTGGTTTCATCGTGTCGCCTCTCATATGTTAAATAGAGATCGTGAAAACTAAACTTCGATTTTCTCGAAAAGAAAGTTTTTTTGAAAAACCTGTTTTGTCAAAGTAATTTCGATTTCTGTTGGGATCATCGGGTTCACTTTGGTTTTATGGTTTTGATTAATGTAACAGAGAATCCTCTCTCACTGCCCGGATGGATATCCGTGGGCTCTGTTTGACAGCTTTTCATGTTTCCGCGCCGAATCAATGGTTTTGTTATCGGTTGTACAGGACAAACAACGGCGCTGCCACAGAAATCGCAAGTCCTTGCTGAGCAAATATTATGCAGATTTAACAAATAATTTCTCAAATTCTTAGCAACTATAATCATCATCATCATCATCATGTGGTGTCCTGCCTGGAACAGGCATTGACGGCTATGGCTCTCCATCCATCTCTCTCATTT
>JBCEWB010175605.1:0-10115 GCA_039654565.1 Peronia peronii
CCCCCCCCCCCCCCCCCCCCCCCCCCCCCCCCCCCCCCCCCCCCCCCCCCCCCCCCCCCCCCCCCCCCCCCAAATGATTGTTCGCATTGACCTACGATTTTGAGGGGTCAATTCTCCTTTCTTTGGTAGAGACATCATACAGACATTTAGCAAAAGGGTCCTAACAATGTGAAGACAGTGAAAGAGAATTCTAAAACAATACATGAATACATGTATCGCGTCGAACACTTAATAAAATAAACAAATAAATAAATTATAGATGATTATAAATACATGTAAATAGATAGGTAACGGATAAATAAATAAATAATATAAATAGATGACTGAATGAATGACTGACTGAATGAATGAATGAACGAATGAATGAATGAATCAGTGAATAAATAAAGAAGAAACAAAGAAATAGGTCCTAATAACCAAAAAATGAATCTCAAAATGAAAATGAAGATCAAATACTAAGTTAAATATAGGTCAATTATAAACAATCCTAATTAAAAATGAATGAATGCAGATCGGATCTTACATTTGGCATCGGGCCTGGGCATGTATGTGAAGACTATGGCACTTAATTTCCCCGCCCCTCCATCTCCCCTCTCCTCCCCCCCTCCCCTCCCCCAACCCTCCATTCTTCTCATACCATACTCATATCCGACGTATTTTGAGAGCCTCTCTCTTTCTTCCTTTCTTTTTTTCTTTCTTTCCTTCTCTTTCTGTTTTTCTTTATTTCACTCTTCTTCCTCTTCTTCTTCTTTTTCTTTTCTTTCTTTCTTCTATGGAGATTGTACTGACATAGTTAAAAGGTATGTGTCACGAACTTTGAATGTGAATGGATGTTAGTTGTGACGTTGTAAGTGGTAATCAGGCGGTGAATACGGACGAGACGCACATAGGGACGGAGAAATAAAAACAGGAATCCTCGACGTCCTAACGATGCAAAATTTATTGCAGGTGCTTGGTAACAATACAAACTTCATGCATGCGGCACTCACTGCATTGCACTTTCTCTTCTTTCTTCTCCGGCTGAGCCCTTATACAGACACCAGCCCGTCTTGAACTCTCTCGAACCTACCAGTTCTCACTGTCTCGGACTCTCTGGAACCCACCAGTCCTCACTACCATTATCGCCACACATAAAACCGTGACGTAGTGTGCACACGTGACGTACTACACACACAAGGTCTGACTAAAAACCATCCCGTACAAAATGCTTACAGAGTATCTCAGACACGTTCGGTGACCCAGTATTTCCACGGGCCAGCATACGTTCGCTCACAACACACATTTGCATGGGCCCAGTATATATATACAATTACGATCCGCTAAACATCGCTCACAACACACACTCGCGTATACCCAACAAGTATAATCATGATTTGTTACAGTATGTGTCGTAGCAATCATGCAAATAGAATATATTTTTTTTGCTAATATAATTATTTTAATGAACATAATATGGAATTATTAGTAATCACGAATTTGACGATTAATTTAGTAGTCAACATTACTACTGGCCCCATTTTTCTTCTTGTATCTTAACCATCTCCCTTGGCCATTCTGGTGTTATAACTTTAAAGAGACTGCTGTATTAACGGGTTGTATTACTACCATAGAGGTTCGTTTCCTCATTACATGTACATGCACAACATAATTGTTCTGTGTCCAGGAGGCAAGCATGTGACCTCTCACTCTGCCACTGACCTCCAGTGCTAAAAGTACAAAGAATGTGGCCTACAGTAATAGATTTGGTCAATGCACCAACGGTATTTCCTGCTTTGACACTGTGATACCTGTCACTTACAAGCCTTTGTAAAGTTGTTAGTGGTGGCGCAAGACTGGATTTTTCACTCTCTGTGTGCTTACGTAGTGCGTGTGCTTTACTGGTACATGCGCATATAATCATATGGCCTATACCCTATGCCTATGAGAAATGTCACCGTTGTAACAATCATCGAATAACACATAATTCGTACATAGGGTATTATCCATAAATTGTAGTTTATATATATCATGAGTTTAATTTACAAGTGACAACTCAAACAAATAAGCAAACATATCAAGTGATACAAGATGTCTATAAAGTTACTATACAGTTACTTGTGGGGCTCTATCCTGTTAAAAATGCAAGTTATGAAAATCTGGTCATTATTTCGATGCAAGCACAATGACAGTCTTCAATTCGTCCAGGTAAATTTCCCCAAAGACAGTTCCTTCCGAGAACTGTATTTCATAGAGTTGTTTTTAATATGTCTATTTCACAGGGTTGTTTTCAGCTAACTGTATAGTAACTTTACAAACACCCTGTAATGACATACATGTTTAAGTATAGGAAATGTGTATTTCTTCATGGGGCAGGAAGTGGTGACGTCATACACATCTTTCGTTCTCAGATGTATTAGTATTAGGCGTTGTGTCGGTAACAAATATAATAATGTGTCCTGTATTACATTATCATTGAAATAAATAATCACCCTTTCTAATCAAGTCTTTAGTTTTATTATTTTCAAGGCATGCTCGTGTCTTTGTCTACTGTTTTTGTATTGACCTACTCAAGAAAATTTGGAAGTCTGTGCAGCTCCTTGGTCTGTGCACTGAATTCTAGTTCATATTGGTAGAGTGTCGGCAGGTGCCTTTGGCAGGTTTCTACTTCTTTCCTAGCCATCTTCAAATTCTGTCTATCATTGCCATCTTGCTTTTTCTGCAAATGTTGGAGGTGGTAGTGAAATGATGATACTGAGACTGTGATGTTGTGCTTGTTTATGCTATTATAAAGGAGAAGGAATGATAATAATGTTGGTATACGTTGGCTAATGTTGCTCAGTGCTAGTGTATTACTTTTAAATTATTAGTAAAATGGTTACTAAGGAATGATAGAGAACTGATTTTGGTGAGCAATCATGTTAAAATATAATGAAGACAAAACAACTCTAGTAAAAAAGAATAAAATTGTGGTGGTACACTAGATTACTCATCAGCTGGTAACATGCTTATGAGTGCGGTTGTTGTGATGATAATGAGCATGGTGGTGGTGTGATGATGAATGCAGTTAGGACCATACAATAAACTTATAATCTAGACGCACATCATGTATTCCAGGCTATTGATCTACTTGACAGGAAAAGGGAGAGAATGGTAAAGAAAGAGAAACGTGTTTATCTTAACAGCCGGAGCTTATGCCATTATGAAAAGTGCATGTGTGCGTGTCGTTACATTTTCTGCTACATGTCTACAGATAGTAGAGTTTAGGTCTTTTAGACCTTAGTATGGGTTATCTCAGCTTTTTCATACGAATGTAAACACATGGTGTGTATTTATTCCAGGAGTTATGAAAAGGAAACCTGTGTATGACGTCATCACTTCCTGCCGCATGAGAACGAAACTAAGAACGAAAGATGTGTATGACGTCACCACTTCCTGCCGCATGAAGAAATATACACTTCCTTAAGTATATCAACATGGATGTCACAACATATCGAACAAAATTAATGGCGATCATCTTACTTGCACCATGAGCTAAATAAACTGGATAATTAAATTTTAGCCTTTCGTTTAGGTGGATGACTATGTCAAATCTTGTTCGTGCCATGATCTCTCTTTCTCTGTCTCTTTAAATGTTATATCTATTTGCCGAAACTATTTCATTTTCGAAAGATCTGTTAATCCAGAATATTTCAGAGAAATTATTAAACAAGACCATGTGCAGTGGAATTACTTCCCCTGATCCGATAGACTTTTGCAAACTGATGAAGCGAACAACTTTTTCCAAATGCTCATCCCTGAGGTACCGGTATGGGTATGAAAGTATTGTTACTGTCTGTAATTAAAAGCAAGTCGGTCTATCTATTGTGCATTACATAAGATGTTTCTTAGAAGAACAATGCACACAAGCGAACAAACATTAATTTTTAAACAAGATAACCCTTTGCATAAGTTTTGCAAACTGATGAGATAAGCAATTTTTCCCCATAGTGTTCAGCTGCTGCTGATCAGGAACATGAAAATGGTGTTCTCGTCTATTGGGTGTTTGTCTACGAGCACGTAAATCTGCATTATGTCATTTCTCATTCCCTCTACTTATCTTCTCTCTCCCCTCCTCCTCCCACCCCCCCCCCCCCCACCCCCCTTCCTTTCCACAGAACAAATCACTGGGTGGCCCTAGGGAAGTCTATCGCTCAGGCCGCCGAGTTAATGGTCTCATTATTGAATTGTCGCTACGACATTGTCTCTGAGCCCGTACTCCAGTCTGTTGGTCTTCCCGGCGGGAGGAGAAGGAGAGGAAAGAGGCAATAGGAGGATGAAAGGGGGGGGGGGGGAGGGGGGGGAGCCTGGTCTTTAACTGAAAATGTCCCGATAGGGCCTACTGCTTTTTTGTCGATTTCTTGGGGTGGAGGTAGGATGGAAAGAGATAGCAAGCAAAAAGACAGAAAAAGAGAAAAAATGGGGAGATCGGAGGAGAGAGAGAAAAAGAGATAGTGGATAGATTGGGGGAGGAAAGGGGATTCAAGGATCAAACGAGAGCATTGCTGACGCAAGACTTTTTTATTTTTTTTTTCAGCTCACAGGCAGTCTCGATTGACGAGAGGTTGTCGTTCCTGTCTCCTCCTCTGAAGTCAGAAATATTTACAATTTGCAGCATGTCAAATAAACGCAGAGAAAGAGAGAAAAAGGAGGAGGAAGAGCGGGATTCAACGATCAAAAGTGTACATGGCTGACTTAAGATCATGTTCGATTGAGAGTGATTGTCGATTGGTGTAAAGTTGTTGTCTCAGTCTTTCTTCAACTCAGAAAAGCTATAGTATACAGATTGGACGGAGGCGAGAAAGGGAGAGAGAGAAAGAGAGAGAGAGAGTGAGAGAGAGAGAGAGAGAAGGGGCGAGAGAGAGAGAGGAGGGGGGAGAGAAAAAAGAGAGACGGAGACAATGTTTCTAATATTTATGTTCACAGAAGAAAGTTCCCTAGCCTTGAATAAGCCTAAACTATTCCTGAAAACAGGGAAATTTGATGTTTTTAATTTTCATATTATGGATCTACATAAACTTAACAAACGCAGAAAGCACTCGAATCGAAGTCACGGCAATTTTTGACTGCTGGACGGCAGACCTCGCTGGAGCCCAGAGCTTAAGGCCCTCGAGGGCGTTTGCTGGCTTTTGATTTTGAGCCAGTCAGGTTTTTTGCATGCTGTGCTGTTGATCCGCAACAACCGCGCTGAAGTGATTGCCGCGCCGTCCACAGATTCGGCATTTGTGAAAATGTCGATAACCTGCTAAGCCCTTTCTGGCATGATCTCGACAGACCCCTCCGTGATTTTCCTGACATATTTCATCTCAGAAATTAGATCAGATTAGCATTTTTTCACCCTAGGATTTTTTTTTCTTCTAACTCATTCAGTGGAAGAAACCATAAGGAAATTGATTTCGTGGCTCCAGCGCCCCCCCCCCCCCCCTTTTTTTTCACATTTCAACAAATTGCCCACCTCCCCCCCCCCCCTCTCTCCCTCTCTCTGACAGAGGGAATTGCACAGGGAGAGACTGCAAATGAAAGATAAAATAGTGCACATATTCATTTAATATACAATTAAACGTATCACTATCACATCGTAAAAACGAGGAATACAACCCCAAGTAATATAATTAAGATGATGATGACCAAACATAGGCTCGGTAGAACAGCTGGCAACATTGTTGGTAAGACACGGTCTACAGTCTACAAGATTTGGAAAGTTGTTGGCCGTCATGCATTGTGGACCCGCTGATTCAGAATTGACTAGGTTGGACAGGGAATGCTGTCCCCCTGAGGGTTGGTGAGATGCCCAGAATGTTTATTAATTTGAAAGTTGTATGACCGTCTGTAAGTAGAACATCGTACAAAGTGTATCGGATGTATGTATGTATGCAATGGTTGTTTGAAACGGTAATGCCGAGTTGTGCGACATGAGGTCGCTCTGAAAAGCTCTCATTTAAGACAAGCCCGCCTGGAGACAGGTCTGCTCTGTGGGAGAAAGGTATCCGAAACTAGAGAGAATAAAGGAAACGCTTCAGTTCTGGATGATGAATACGACTGATGAAAGGTATAGAGACCGAGCAAATGCCAAAGATGTTCTGCCTCCAACATGGGTCTCCATTCTGACATTCTCAACAACATCAACAACAAAAATAATAACCTAATAGGCCTACTCCTCCGTTGAACCGAAATGAGGCTATCAGTCATCATTTCAAAGTGTTGAACATGGCAAAGCACATGATAGATAGGGAAAGGTCATAAAAGAAAGAGGGGGTCAGGAAAGAAGAAACATCTATTCTCTTTAAAAAAAAATTATTAGCCTATTTTATTTTTCCCTGGCAGTATACACAATAATTCCACAATACTGACTAATGAAAAAACACACGCACAAAAAAAAGAGCAAGGATAACATCTGATTACGTATAATTATTATTATTACGAACGTCAGAAAGTCTTGTGGTCTAAAACAAACTTACATGCTATGCCTTGAAGATAAGCAGCAATCTGTATCGTTTTCTTGCCACAGGAGGCCGGCATACATACAATGAACATGGCCACTTGGGCTGCCACACAGGCCAAGGCACACCCTACTCCGTACAAAACACACGCCCCCTGCCACGCTCCTGAAGGAATATTAGCCAATCGCAGTCGTCCTCCGTACACAGTGCACTTGCTCTGTCGTTGTACACGAGAGTCTCCATGACAGTAATTGACCAATCCGAAAGAATGCACGTGATCGTCGTTGACCAACCAGTAAGGCTGTAGCATTGAGATAGTGCAGGCGCCGGACACGAGAACCGACAGAAGCGACCAGATGAGAAGAACAGGGGAGGGCATGGCATTGTTAGACTTCCTGAGTGCCCTTGTTGATTAGCCTTGACCCTGGGATTGGCTGGGATGTTACTGATACATGCAAGCTTACTCTCTACACGATGTCCTGTGAGAGTGTCGAATGTCCAGTGCTGAAAAGAGAGATAAAAACAAAGAGGCAGAAATGCCGCGGCTAACAATAAAATGACATTTATTGTGCTGATAAATCTTTCCATTTAGGACACTTAGGAAATGAATAAAGATATCGCTCGGAGAATTTGCTCAGGGTAAGCAACTGCTGCAGTGACGAGTGCGAAATGTCAAAAAAGCGATATACACGACATGGGCAAAGTCTTAATAAAGGAATTCGTGCATTGTTTTTTTAAACAACAGCAATAACAAATGCCGCAAGGCCTACTGTTTTTGACAATCAGAACAGCAGTTGGACATTTTCATGTTATATAGACACAGTGTTTATTAGTAAGGCGAGCATTTCTATAACAAATCTGAATAGTTCATAAAATAGATTACATATTGTAGCAACATTGAGAAAGGTGAGTGAGAAATTGCATCAATAAGAGCACCAACACAGACAAAGAGAAAAGAAGAAAACAGGAGAGAGAGGAGCGGCTCCACAATAACTAATGTCATAACTAGGTTATCGGTATTTTTTTAAATAATGGCAAATACTCCGGAGAAGGAGAGAATGGTTTATAACATAATTTATCTGAAATCTGAAAGATGTAGCTTATGTGGAATAAAAAAAATGAATGAATAAATGAATGAGTGGAGGAATAAATGAATAAGTGAATAAGAGAATGAATGATTGAATTAAAATATGAATAAATAAATATATAGGCTAAAATTGATTTTAAAAAAAAGAGAGATGTGAAGAAAAAGAAAGAAACAAAGAAAGAAGAAAGAGCGAAAGAAAAAAGACAGAAAGAAAATGAAAAAAAGAAAGAAAGAAAGAGAGAAAGAAAGAAAGAAACATGCGAGGAGTGAGCGCGCCATCACTGCTGATGATTAGCAAATAAAAATTTCCTACTTAAACCTCATGAAGGTTGACGTCATTGATATTGTGACAGTGAAACTTTAAAATGACCACATTGAACACAATTCTGGTAGTTCTACTCACCTACATGAGGGATTGCCTGCTAAATGCTCTGATACCATGGCTCAGCTGGAGTGAGTTTCATTAGCTAGGCTTGTACCTGCCACTGAAACGGTTCCAGGTAAAATTAATATAGATCTATAAACCAACAAAATCGACGATTAACTATTGGAAAATTAGTTATGAGGTGGTGATAAATAATTTGGTTAAGTCAGTGCGCAATAAAACAGTGTTAATGAAACAAAAAGAAGAAATTATGAGCTTACTAGATATACAGGCTGCTGATGATCTCAATTTAAACACTAGAATACAGGTAGGGCTAATATATATATTCAATTCCAATAATGCAGGCCAAAGTCAACACCGTAACTCCTGCATTTAAGCCAACAGCCTAGTAAAAAATTAAAATAAGTATGCATGGATAAGTTTACGTGAAGCAGACAAGCCCATCAATCATGGGCCTGATGGGTGCCTGCACGGAGCCCCCACAAGCGTAGCAGCCCCATGCTAATCTGTGTACATGTATGTTGATATCTGTTTAATTCTATCGATCATACATTTTTATTCCTGTGAATAGGAATTCCATGTATTGAATACATGCAATAGCCAAACCTAATCAAATTTAAACCACTGACAGTCCATAACTATGAGAATAACTTTGCATCTATATTTGTTATGATTATTGCCAATATAAGGGATGCAGCGACGGGCAAATCAAGAGCTGCTGTTTTTCCTGTTTTCATAGAAGTTATGTAGCCTAGGCCTAAACTTTGGTAGACGAACGCTCGAAGCGAACTCCGAAAAACTACGCGACAGCAACATCACGCAATGCAAATCCTTACATGTAGACTTAATATTCCATCACGCCCTAATGCCGCGTCATACATACATAGAACGATTTTGAACTCAAAACAAATCCATAAATCAATAACGCCAGACGATGTGTATCCTCGAGTGCTGAAACTTTCAAGCTAGAACAAACTTTCATAGTTACTATTGGCAACTTGGTCGATGTAGACTATTATCTGATGGCTCAGACACCCATTTATCGCTGCCATCATCACCTGCCTATCCCCTCTCTGCCACCCTGTTTTCTTTGAGCATTCGCTGACAAAATGCCGTTAAAACAAGTAGATATGAAATGGTTTTATTCTTTGTTTCGCATCTCAGTCATGTGTTTATGTAAATCTAAATATGACATCTAAAAAAAAAAAAAAAAGGTTCCACCGAAACTTTATGATAAATAATTGCACGTCAGCTAATCCGGTCCGATCAAAAACAAAAAAAATCGCGCCGAAATGAGCAATTGCTTTTTGTCAAAACAGGTTAAAACGCCTGTCTCCTCTCTCCAATGTACTGTGCGCGATGAGACACAAACGGAGCACAAGCCTATGAGCGCAACGGCTGCGCAGAAACCGTCAGCTAACCAATCAGCCACGCCCAGTCACGCAGGATTAACGTTGCGTTCACAACACTTGGAGATTTCACAATAATTCTGGGTCTAAATTTTTGTTATCACAAATTTTGCAGATGAAGAGAATCAATCCAAATTTCATAGCTGGCTGAATTTCTATGATGATAGGGCATACTTAGAGAACAGGCATAAGAAAAAGCGACCTACACATAAGAGCTTCGAACAACAACAATAACACCACCATTGTACACATTCATAACAACAAACACAGACACTGACATTCTCTCCTGGGTATTTCATTAATTCCACCCTCATCCGCATACATATACACACAGTTATAGGAATCCTAACAGATGTTCCTCATGACAGGTTCTGAGCTACAAAGAAGCATGCGTATAGACAAACGTTTTATGAATTGGTTCTTCATGGAAGACATAACTGTTGTATATCACTGGTAGCATCTGGTCGTCTTGGATCTACTACACTGAAAAGTTTTAAATACAGAGACAAAACAAATAAAAAGAATGACAAATTGTTCTGCTAACAATGTTCATTTATTCTCATTCTGACATTTCAGGAACATATGACTACATACATGTATGAAGATCTTATGTCCTGTCTTTAAGGGGGGGAGCTACTCTTGAGAGTGAAAATTTTTATTGTGCATATTTTGAGCAAAAAATGTGAATAGAGGCACTGGACATGTTGAGATATGAGGAAAAATAGTTTTGTTGATTCTGAAAAGTGACCTGTTACTATGGAGATGGCGGCCATCTTGGA
>JBCEWB010175626.1:0-10115 GCA_039654565.1 Peronia peronii
CACACACACACACACACACACACACACACACACACACACACACACACACACACACACACACACACACACACATACAGGGATGTCCGTCTTTTCTACACTGCTTGATTCAACATCCCTTGTGTCTGGCAAAGATGTGAGTGTTTGCTGCATGTAAGAATTAATCGTGAGCGTTACAGAAATTCATTTCGGCCATCAGTTGTATGCTTATTAAGCTGAGACAATATTACTTGACTCTGCTTTGTCCTAATGCTGTGAGGGATATTTTTGTCTGCCTATGATGCGAATGTGTCTTATATAATTATATGTCTATTATGTTGTGTCTCATAATGTCCTTTTGAGGACAGATATAGGTTATCTTATCTTATCTGTCTTCTTTTTTCTTCTCTAATTTTATCTTATCTTATCTTAGCCTTTCTTATCTTATATCACCAACATGTTATTATCACTAGTATCTGTCATAACTGTTTATCTGTTTGTACAGGTTAACTACCCTAGGGATGCCCAATGCCAAGGAAATACCATAAATCCCACCCCGGTACCGACCCTTCCCTTCTCCTTCCTAATTGCCCTCAGAGAACCAGCAGCTGATGACGTCATGATATACTACACGTCCAGCTTGGCCTTCAGCACCAAATGCACAGATTCGGAGTGGTCATCACCAAATGTAAACAGAGAGTGTATATTGAAAGAATATTCTATTCTGGCCAATAAATTTCTTTTTTTCTTTCGTTCTTTCTGTCTTTCTTTCTTTCTTTATTTTTTCCTTCTATTTTTCTATTTTTCAGTCTATTTTTCTTTTTCTCTCTTTCTCTGTCTTTCTTTCTTTATTCATCCATTTATTTGTTTATTTATTCTTTATTTATTTATTTATTTGTTTGTTATTTATTCATTGATTCACTTATCATTTATCTTTTTTTATCTGTTTAGTTATTTAGTTATCGATTTTTCTCTTTTTTTTTTCACTCAATACATCACTGTTCTTTTTTTTCAGGGCACAAAGATAGTGATATTTACATAAAGATCTGTCTCTGGCTACACTTCATTTTGATATTTGGAGGAGCACTGATTTTTATAGGATATATATATGCATGCAAAATGGTGTGGTTGAATACCATTAAAAAAAAAAAACAAACAAACAAAAAACAAAACAAAAAAACAAACCAAAAACTCAAAAACGGTAATCGATATATAGCTGTATGAATATTTGTATAACAAATGTGTCGTATGCTTTCAAAATAACTCTTATTTCGGCAGAAATTCAAATTTGGTATAAGACATTTCAAAAACTGTTAAAAATAACAGACAAAATCAGAGGCAAAATCACATATCCGCAGCACTAACTGATTTTCACAACCTCGGATTTGGAATTTCATAGCACTATAACTTGTTTTGCCAGTGAATAAAGTAAATGTTAATCTCCGTCAAATTTTCAACTTCTTTGTGATTTCACAGGGAGACTGCCTACCTTTTCAGTGTAGCCCGGGTAAACTTCTAAATGGAAACAAGTGTCACACTGCCCTTCCCAGCATGTCAGGTCTCGGCTACAACTTGCGAGTGCGGTTCATTCCTAACGGGAATGTATCCTCAAGATTCCTTACTGATGATCTGTCCAGGACAAAGGAAGACATTCTCCACAAGTTCATAAAAAAGGTAAAGGTAACATAAGATAGACAAGATAAGATAGGATAGGACAAGATAAGACAATATGGGAATATCTTCTCATAATTCTTTACTGGTGATCTGTCCCAGACATTCTCCACAACTTATAGGTTTTATAATAGAGTGTTAAAAAAACTTGATAAAAGAAATGAATCATAGGTTATAAAAGCGATCCACATTGATAGTTTTGTTGTTGTTGTTGTTGTTGTTTGTGTTGGGGTTTAACTGCACATCAGCACGATCACGGCTATATTGTGCCAAACGTTTACAAGTCAAAAAGACTGATCAAGTAGGAAAGACAGCGGGACAGAAGTCAGGAGCAAGGAGAGAGAGAAGAGATGTCACCCCTGGAATGTCGAGGATGGCATTCCATGGGAGACATCCCACCGATGGCGGGCTTTCACCGCCTGCAGGTGGGAGCAAAGAAGCTACTTATATACCCCGGGCCCCTGTGGGGGAGCGATGCCTTATAAAAGCAAGGTTCCTTGGCGCTGTTTGCCGGTTTTGGACTAAGATGCAGTAAGAACATGATAAACGAAATAAACTATAATTATAGAGGCAAGGTGTCAGACCTGGAACTGTTAGCGGGTACAACTTTTGGAATAGGGTGCAGTTGGGATACGATAAGCAAATAAACTGTTCTGAAAGTGGCACACTGTTATCTGGCATAATTTTTAAATACATTGCTGTAGGAACAACACGCGATACCACAACCTGCAGGAGGTTGAAAGGCGTAATTAAACCAATAAGAGCACGATAAACGAACTAAAACTTTTAAGTTATGAAAGTGGCACCTTATACAACAAAACTTATGTGGCACTGTTAGCTAAGGGATATAACTTTTGTAACACCGTGCAGTATGAGTACAATTTAATGAACTGGAAAAAAATGCTCTGTTTTGCTCTTCTACAGGTAGAAGCTGTTCTGGACGGTATGATTGTACACCACTGGATGCATTTCTGGGTGGTGTTCAACACATCGACAGACCATCCAACCCCTCCAGAACTCTGCACACCATCTGGTCTTTGTCCTTGTGCAGTGGCGAGCTCATGCTACCTGCTACACACTTTTGTAGAAGGGTCAATCGTTGCCAACAAGAACTTGCCACGAGATGACTTCGAAAACAGGTTGATTGAAGGCCTCCTGAACAGCACGATAACTCTTGAACTCAGTGGAGGGACAGAGATAGAGCTGACACCTGCTGTAACAGTGTTGATGAAGGGACATGATAAGTTCTACGACAAAAGGTATAAAGCAACAATTTCGGATATGGAAACGTTCGGATCTAATTATATGGAGTTTCTTGACATTTTAAGCGTATCTGATTTGTTTCTGGACGTTACAAATTTGTTAAGCTGCAGGTTTGTCACCTTTGATAACTCCAACTACACCTTCACCTGGTATAATGATGATGTCTCATCCAGCCCGTCTGTAACACTAAACTTGCAGGTAACAAATGTTGCTTTTACAGAACCGGCTGATTTTAACCACCTGAGCATTGGTAGTGGAGGACATTTACAAATTTGTGAAGAACTATTGGAAGAGAAACTGCAGGAGATCGAGGAACGCAACAAGTTAGAGTTTCAGAGAAAATTCAAGTTTAAATCTCAGATGGACGAGTTAACATTTGCCCAGTACGTCCTAACCCTGCTCTGCATGAGTGCGTCCATGTTTTGCTTGGCTGTGACCTTGCTGACGTATTTCCGGTTCCCTACGCTGCGCAATGTTGCTGGGAAGAACAACATGTTCCTGTGTGCCAGTCTTCTTGTAGCCCAAGCCCTCTTACTGGCAAGTTTCCAAATGTAAGTTGTACTCATTTTGATCCTCTTCCTCCAGTCCAGATATTAATATGCGTTCAAAATCGAGCTTGTTTAAAATACACAAAATCATCTTTGTTTTATAAGTCATTTAACTTAGAAGGTGTAAGTCTGCACGTAATGACTTTGTTTCTTTTATGTTATCGCCATATTGAAGGATAGTTGAGAATGTTTTTCTAGTTGCTGTAAATTTATGTATCTGAATGTGCTTGTATTAGTCTGTGATCTTTTCATTTGGAATTTAAACATGTCTTTTCTGTCTTTTTTTTTCATATCTCTCTTTCTTTTTTCTTCATTCTTTCTCATTTTCTTTCTTTCTTGCTTTCTCTCTTTTATTTTTTATATTCTTTCTTCTTTTTTAAAAGCCCATTCGCTTTGTAAAGTGCAGGTAAAGTTTACAGAAGTCTATATTAAAATACTCAAATTAAAGAATAAAAGAAAGAAAGAAAAAGAAAAAAAAATGAGAGAAGAATCGGCGTATAAAATTGCACTATTGCTGTACTTTTGCTGAGTTGATGTGCCGTATAAATAGACAGAACTCGAATTTTGAGTTTTTGTTTGTTTGTTTTTATATGAACACTTGCTTAGATTTGCAACACATTACTTCAGCAACAGGCTTTTTCTTAAGCTCCCAGGTGGTGAACTCTCCATTTGTTTGGGATAGTCGTTGTCTTATAAGAGGAGACATACGGTTTCATTGTTTACTAAAACACTGAGTTATGAACAATTAATTACATGTATTATATCATGAGTATTATTGTACAGGTACTTGTTTCAAGATTTATAATTAAGAATGCAAGGAGAAGATTGAACAACAGCTTTTCCTCAGTTTCTGTGAAAAGATCAGCAGCCATGTTTTTGCGTCATTGTATAGAATCCCATCTCAGATTCCACGAGGCTAAACTTCCAGCATGTGGACGTTCAGAAAGAGTCCAGTATTCTATACTTTACCTTTGTTTCATCCTCTGTTAAAGCCGAACCACTGCATGTAGTCTATACTTTACCTTTTGTCTCATTCTTTTAACCCCAACTGTTACATGTAGGCTATACTTCACCTCTTGTTTCATTCTTTGATTAACCCCAATCATTAAATGCAGGCTAAATTTTACATTTTGTTTCGTTCTTTGTTTAAATTCAACCATTACATGTAGACTTTACTTTACCTTTTGTTTCATTCTTTACTTGAAGTCTAGCCCTTATATGTAGACTACACGTTTCCTTTTCTTGCATTCTTTGTTACATTCCAGGAGCGGCCCAAGTCCGTTATGCACCAGCCTTGGCATACTGACCCACTTTATGTGGCTGTGTATGTTCTGCTGGAGTTTCATCTGCTGTTTCCACATGTTTCGAGTGTTCACTGCCAAAATTCGCAGTCCGCACTCGACCGCCCGCTCGGAAAGGCTGCAACTCCTGAAGACGGTAGTGACATCAGTGCTGACTCCTGCTCTTATCATTGTCACCGTCGTGGTGGCTTCCAGCCTGAGCTCAGAAACAGCGGAGATTGGCTATGGTCACAGAGCTTGTTACCTGGACTCCATTTTACTCGTGGGTAAGGGACATTTATTCTTGTAGACATCAGCCACTTAACTGCTACCACCACCAGCACTAGTACGGCCACAGCTACACTAGTGCTACTTTTTGCTATCACTGCTGCTGCTAATTCTACTATCGCTACTTCTACCACCACTACTACTGCTGCTTCTACTCTGATTGCTAGTAGTAGTACTACTACTGCTACTTTTACTACTTCTACTATGCTGCTTTACTACTACCACTGCTACTGCTGCTGCTGCTACTTCTACTATTAGATAGCATTGTATAGTCCTTATTCCCGTAGAAGACAGACTCTAAACACTTTGCAATCTGTTATTACCGCGACAGACTCAGTGGAGATACTTACATTCTAAACAACATGGGAAGTATACAAGCAGGTTCTCTTTTAGCTGTTCAAATCCTTACAGTCTAACAATAACATTTGCTGTCTATATTGGCATATCCATTTTACTTTTGGTTGGTAGAGTTATGAAATGTGTGCAGATTGTATTGTCTTGCCTAAGGACAAACGGCGGGGCCCATTAGGAGTCAAAATCGGAACTTTAAGACCTCAAGCCATATTATAGTAGCTATTAATATAAAAATTTTAAAATTCCAGTCTTCTCCTATAGTATAGGGATCATAATTATCAAAGATTAAGGCATCCAAGACACTACAATTTACACAAATTTCCAGACGAAAAATAAACAAAACAAAAAAAAAAAAAAAAAAAAAACAATTACTGATTTTTTTCACATAAACTGAGGAGAAAGTTATAGTCCAATCTTCTCCTTGCTTTCTTAATTATAAATTTTGAAACAGTTACCCGTATAATAATAACTTTAATATAATACATGCAATTTATTGTTCATAACTCAATATGTTCTACTAAATAAACAAAGAAATCGCATGACTTCCCTTATGTGACAACGTATTATTGTTGTCGCCTGGTGTTTGTAAAAGAATATCACTATAACATTAGTGGCGAAGGAGCATGAAACAAGATAGAGGGATAGGAAATAATAGAGTTCCGCAAGATTTCGGGACAAACTCAACGGGGTTTCCCGCAGGAAGTAAGTTTCCAACCCCGGAAGTGAGGCAAACATGGGGAATTCGAAGTCTCTCGACTAGGCAAGGGAAGAATAAGATATCAGATACTTTTAACATTAGAATTTGGCGTGTAAGTCATTTGACACAGCACGCTGATGCTATTAGCTGGTACTGTTACTTTCGCTTTTAGGGTGTCAGTCTTACACTCCAAAATATTACCTGGGTCCACTCGATGTCCAGACTCTCAAACACTTCGACACAAGTCAACAAAGTCCTGTTTCTTAAAACCATTTATGTCTTGCTCATAAATAATCTTGTAGCTCTTAAACAAGATTTGATCTTGAAGTCCATGGTCACGATGGAATACAATAATTTCGTAAAATACTGGAAACTTACCGGCAATCAAGTACATCAACACAATCACAATGAAAGAAAAACGCTAATGTTTACAAGATTTTGCCTCATTTCCGGTTTGAGCCGAAGACTTTTATTTTAGCCCGGAAGAACGCCAGTCTCTTTCCTACGTAATTATTAACACTACCCACTAATATTGTTGTTTGGAGAGTATCTAGGTTGAATTGGCTATGAGTCTGTCATTCATAGAGAAGAGTTTTCGTCATAAATTTCCTACCCATCGTAACAGGGTCACGCCAAGACATGTGACAAATCTTCACGGGTCGATGGAATTTTCCCAAATTTTGCGGAACTCTATTGCACTATGTTTGCACACCATAGCTGGCAAAATCTTAGTGTCAAAACACAGTGTATCTAGTCTCTGGTTGGCTTGTCTCAGCCTCGTCTAAACATCCAATGACAACACTCCTGTGTCAAAAATAAAAATTAGCACAATGAAGGTGCCAACACAGTGCACTGAATCTGCCACTCATTTTAGTCTCTTTTCATATTCTATCATGTATAGAAAGTTCTATCATGACGTTGCCCTTCTGCGTCCGCCCACACTTTTTTTTTTGTTTACATTTACACGACAATGGCTAAAGAGGAATATTGCTTGAACCCAACTTCGAAGGCCTCACAATGGAATAAAAATCAGTGTCGGGGATCCTTGCAACATGTGTGTGAACGGAATGATAGCAACACCAGTTTCGTTCGGTGACTTCGTGTGGCAAACTCAGTGTGCACCACCAAAATCTCGATCTCGACCTAGATCTCTACACAGCATGGCCGTTCAAGGTAAGCTTAATTTGGTTGAAATAATAACATCCTATGATCTGGTGTGTAAATCTAGATCTGATCATATTGCTTTACTGAATGACAGATTAGTAAATTATATCAAACTGTATCATATCAGAATCCATATTCAGCTCTGAAAATTGATTTAGGTCTAAAATAGATCTAGATCTGACTAGAATGTCTACAATCCTCCAGATCTAGCTCTAGATCTACATGCATGTTTAAGATCTAGCTTGTCCACATTGCTTTTAAAGTCTGAGTGGCATTTTAACGTTTGTGATACAGTCGATCTCATAGTTTTTATGAAGCATTGCGTTATATATTCATGACAGTAACTAGATCTAGCTCTAGTTTTGATTCGGCACTTACGTGTCCGCCCGATCTTTTTTTCTTTGCAGGACAATTGAAGAAGAGGAAAATTGCTTGAACCCATCTCCGAAGGCTAGATCTGGATCTACATATTGAGTAAAGATCAATACCTTACAACATCAGTGCAACGGAATAATATAACGTTAATTCTACCCGTCTTGTGGCAAACAGTGTGCAAAACCAGCATCTAGATTTCTAGATCTAGAGTCTAGATCTAGAGTCTAGATCTAGATGATCGCAGCACGACAATTCAAGGTAGCCTATCTATCAGCAGCCTATTTGATATATTTATAAATCTCTGTTGCTGAAATAAATTGGTTGTCATTTGTAGTCCATCGGCCATCTAATTTATGTAAATCCTATGCCAGGTCATGGTCATAAACGGCTTTATCCGAAGTCCAGGTTTCAGTTTGAATTCAAAGCACCAGATTTAGATGTGTCAATATGTTTTCCAATTGGTATTCAGTTAGATCTATACAGATCTATTTTACATAACTAGGTGAAACAACTGAATTGTCACGAGTACCACTAATCATATTACATGTATATCTATATCTTGGCAATACCCTATAATAGATCTAGATTTCTGTTTGCATTCTAAACCCTATCTCTGTCTTTAGGTCTACTTAAATGTATCCATTTGATCAGCTAACCAGCTAGTTAGGCTTCTTGTGCTTAGAAACTAAAAACTCTGTTGTTGAAGCAGCTGAACTGAACTGGCAAGATAGCCTGGTATCAGTTGAGAAATTACAAAAGAAAAAGAAAAAAATTTTGTATGAGCGCAATGTACATGTACATTCTAGGATGTAAAAATATGCCTTGAGTTTGATCAACAATACTACATTAAAAGAGACACTTAATAGTTAATGGTTTTACTTTCTTAATGTGCACATCTTAAAGTGTGAAATGAAGGAAGAGCTTTTCTGATTTCATTGTTATCATACTGTAGTTTTAGTAAGACAAATAGCTGAGTGACAAGAGTTATAATGTTCAAGCCGACAAAGGGTTAGCTTAAAGTTTTAAAGCAGGATTTAGTGTACATATTGATAAAGTGATAAAGTCACTAATAGATTATTTTATTGTAACAGTACAAACTTAATCATTGGTCTTTTTTTTAACTATATGATCTCTGTCTTTTTTAAAAAAAACTATATGATATCTGTTTAACTCATATTAAACTGAAACTTTAGAGTTTGACTGTGTAGTGAATTGTTTATTTTCTACACTGATGATAGTGTAATCCAGATTAAATTGAGATAACATTGGTCTTTTCATATCATTATAGCATACAGGCAATTTAATCAAACAAACAAAAAAACAGTACAAAACAAAACAAAAAATTCACATACATTTGATGCTTCTAGGACTTTTAAGTGACTATAAATAAATGCTTGAGAAAATGACATGCCATACAAGTAGTTCATATTAGCTCTAACTGTCATTGTGTTTATTATTTAAGATTCTAAATGTCACCAAATATGTCACAAGTCATATCATATCCAGTAACTTATTCAAAGAAACTGGATTTACATGCTGAATCTAAACTTTTGGCCACAAAAGATGAGAGTGTGTATGTATGCGTGCATGCATGAATGTGGGTATTTTTTTTTAAAATTATTTTTTTATCAACTTTTGCATTTTTGAAATACATTTTAATTTTTGTTCCTGCCCAGTTTAGGTCTTAAATATCAGCATTTCACTGTCAATAATATTGCGAGATCTCAATCTTTTTTCTTTTCTTTTTCTGCAGTTGCATTCTTTTTTTTTTTTTAACGTGTGACACATCATGTAAATCCAACAAAATTTCATCTTAGGGAACATCAGACATTCTCTCAAATATTTATGTATTTTGTAGGTAGTCACTGTGTTATTCATTTTAAGTAAACTTATCACAACACATGAAGGTGATAATGAGGGCTATGCTGGATTTAACTTAACATGAAAACAAGATAATTTAGATCATGTATATTCAACGAAAAATACAAGAAAAAGTGAATTCACACTTAATTTTACAACGTTTTACAAAAACTGTATATATGTGCTACTATTTTGCAAATTGTTAGAATTGTTAGAATTGTTAGCCTCATTAATTAAAGCTCTTAAGCTTATTTAGATGTAGCGTTGTGTTGTCACAGGAGTAATGATAATTAAAAGCACTCCAAGTTGCCAAAGACTTTGGTCTCATACATTTTGTTGCCTAGAGGGTAGATCTAGTTCTACACAGTCATACTAAAAATGGACAATAATACTTGGACCTACAAGGGCCACTGGAAAAATATATCTCACAAACTACATTTCTTTTACAATTACTTGTCATGAACTGTTCAGAGCAGATGGTCTAATGAAGATCTAGATCTAGATCTAGTTTCACAGTTGTGATGGTAATGTCCTTCTGTTTCATGGCTTGTCCCAGTCTTGCCATACCAGTGCAGTGGGCTGACTTCACTGCTTCATCATCATGTACAATGACCCAAGGCTTTTCTGATAACTTCTGAA